>CAUYQG010176002.1:0-11544 GCA_963574415.1 Tarsius wallacei | reverse complement strand
TAAAATTCCCCTAGATGGTCCATTGGGGTGAATGTTGGAAAACTAGAAAGACGGTTACAGAACTAAAAAAAGGGTGAAATAAAAATTCTCTCTCTAACATTACCCTGGATAGTCCATTGGGGAATGCTGAGGTCTTAGGGAGATAACTCTTGTACCAAGAACAAGTGGAATGATCAGGAGGGCTGCAATGTCCGTATGGAAACAGGAACATCTTCCAGGGCTGGACATTCAGTCAGTCAAGCAAAAGTAGCCAAATGTAGATCCTGGGTGGGACTATAATTATTGAGAAGATACAACAAAAGTACAGGATCTGAGTGAGTTGATAATTAAGGAAATCAGAGAATCAGCCCTTAGGTCTCAGGATGTCTCTAAGACTTTTGAGGCTCAACAAGAAAAGGAAAAAAACTCCAACAGCCCATCAGGGACCTGGTAAGAATGAACCTGACAACACCTCAGGTGAATATCAGGGCACTGGAACCCAAATTAATTTCTTAATTAACACAGGTGCCAGCTGTTTGGTCCTGGCCATCCATGTTGGAATTATAAATTTCAGAGTCCAAATAGTTAACCTGCAACTACAGGGTTAAATAGAGGCTTCTAAACTCTATTTCTCTCTTTTCTGCCTGCTTTGAATCTGCTAACAACTAAGCTACTGGTGTTGAGATAAGCTCACTGTTTCAAGGTTAAACTTAAAAAATTAAAAAAAAATTTTTGTTTGCTTATACAGTTCATTAAAAACTAAAACGTAAACACTGAAAACTCATTTAAAACTGAAAAAAGGTTTTAAAGAGTTTTTAAAAATTAAACTACCATAGAGACTGCTTTGCCCCAGTTTTGGTCCACAGCTTTTATTGGACTGCCTATTGGGGCAAACAAAGTTTAGCCATGCAAACAGGTTTCAATTTTGTCAGAAATATAGTTTAAATTAGGGTGTCTTTTGTAAAATGATAAGTTTGCTGCTATTTCATGGCTGAAGTTTGGAGGTAAAGGTTGGTAAGTCTTTGTGTGTGTATATTGTATGTGTATGTTATGTGTTTTGTCCAGCATGCTACCAAATTGGCTTCTAAGTAAATGAGTACTCATAAAATAAATATGCAAATCTAAATGCTTTTCACATTCATGTGACTTTAATGCTCTTTAGTAAATAAAAACGGGTTTAAAATTATTAATAAAATGAAAAGTGTCTTTGGATTTGTCAGCATATATTTTTGTCTGGGTCTACTAATTAAGTAAGTTTTGCATTTGCCTTTGCTGGATATTTTATGTATCAAGATTTGACATGAAAATTATAAGACTATAAACCTAGCCAAAATCAGAATGATCTTTATTTGTATAAATGTTTTTGTTATAAGTATAACTAATTTTAAGTTGTTGGTTCCAAACAAAAACCAAAAAACCCAGCTAAACCTTCTGAATTATCAATAAAATGTTCATGTATTTAAGGTTATTATTTAGATAACACCTGATGTTCACAGGCTTTAAAAATGATTAGCCAGGAGATAACTTAAAATAATAACTGGCCTCATCTAAAAGCTCAGTTTTCATAAGTAATTAAGCAAACTGCTATAAATAAATAAATTAGGTAAATATGAATAAAACAGTGCTTATGGATAAGCTCTTCATGTAATTTAAGAATCTTAAAATTGTTTTAAAAGTTCATTAAATGTCTGGTTTACTTTCAATTAAGAAAAAGTTATAACATGGAAAAACGTTTCTAACATTATATAAAGGGACTCATCTATAAAATACCAATATCTAGCAGACGGTTCAGAATTTCTTGTTTCCTAGGTTTTCACTAAAATTCTAGGTTGTTTTATATAATCTGGAGATTATTTAGAAGGTTATTTTTTAAAAATGAAAAAAAAAGTAGGACAGTGAGATATAAAAAGAGTTATGGATATAAAGGTGTATTTTTGGTGACGAAAGTCATAAAGAAAAAAGAATGATTTTGTGTATGAAAGAATTTTGTATGCTAAAATTCTGTCCTAAAGTAAAATGTCTGGTTATTTAGGAAAGAGGGAAATATAGGGCAAAACAGAGAGTTCAAGCATGTCATCAATGGTATGTGGAAGTCAGGATAAGGTTCACGAAGGGGAATTTATGAAGAAATCTTGGTATATGATTAAATTGGTTATAACTTTTTCTCCAGTACTAACTGCTATTATGGCTTGAAACGTTTTTTAATTGCTTAGGAAACTAAGCTTTAAAAGAACTGAAGTTTTTTTTTAATCATCATTTTATATAGAAAAAGATCTCATATGGTATATTTTTGTCCTATAATAAAATGACTGGTTATTTTTTTAAAAAGCATAAGACAAAAATAAAAAGTTCAAGCATGTTTTAAAAAATGGTATGAATATATCAAAAATGGTTTGTTAAAGGTTTGTGGGAAAAAAGTAACTTACAATGACCTGTAATCCTGTACTTTAAAACATTTTAATACTTAAACTCTTCATGTTCTTAATTCAGTCTCTCTAGGGTGGGGTAAAAAAAATAAAACAAAACAAAAAAACAAGCTTCAGAAGCCACATCTACCCCACGTCCTCCTCCTGAAATGCCTGCAGACCAGCCTGGAGACCTGGTATTAATTAAGTGCTGGAAGAAGATTGACTTCAGCCCAGCTGGGAAGGCCCCTGTCAAGTACTCCTGACCACCAAGACCACCACACGGACAATAGAAAAAGGTTGGACTCATTATACATATGTTAAAGGACCAACAAAGGACTTACTAGGAGAGGAAGAAAAACAGTGGAAGGTGCACAAAGTGCCCAGAAAACCTAACTGTAAAGTTGAATGCTTGTCAAGTTTTACTTTGTTGGAGATCTAAAAGGTCAAAGGCAGCTCTCACAGATAGATCAGTGTCTCTGTCCTGAACATATCTCAGATCATCAGGAACCTCCCTGTCCTAGTTGGGGAGGATGTATGTTGGACCACACAGCACCAGGGGTGGACTGCTGCTACTCCATTTGGAGATCCCAGGGGATAGAATCATTTACAATCCAATATAAAGGGTCACAGACTCTAGAAATTAAAACAGTTTATGGAGACACCAATGCCTGGGTAGAATGGGTCAAATTTTCAGTACTAGCTTTGAACAAAAGCAACTGTTATGCATGTGCTGTGGGACAGCCACAAACGCAGGTGGTCCTGTTCCCTCTCGGTTGGGACACAGACCCCACTGGGATGAGTTGTATGCTTGCCTTATACCAAGACAAGGACACTTGGGGAAGCAAGACTCGTAAGAGCTTGTCTCTGCTCTTTCCTGCACTGCAGAGGTCAGACCCGAGGATAATCCCCTCCTTTTCCGTAGGGATGATGAATCATTCCTTGTGTCTCTCTAGACAAGGGGAAGGCTTCACAACTCCTGTGGGACAACTGCTAACTTATACCCACGTCCTAAATGTCTCTGGTGAAACCCGCAGCAACTTCTTGAATATATGGTGGTATTGTGGAAGGGAAAGCCTGTCTGACTTGCTGCCGTCCAACTGGACCAGGATTTGTGCACTGGTCCAATTGGCTATTTCATTTACCCTGGCATTCCATCCCACATCCAAAAGCACTCAGACTCCTCACCAATTTTGGAGAGTACTATAAGGGTCCTTTGATTCAAATGTGTACATTGACTCCATAGAGGTCCCCAGGGGAGTCCCTAATGAATTCAAGGCTAAAAACCAGATAGTCACAGGGTTTGAGTCTGCACTTTTTTGGTGGTCTACTATTAATAAAAATGTAGATTGGATCAATTATATCTACTATAATCAACAGAGATTTATTAATCATACCAGGGATGCAATTAAAGGAGTAGCTGAGTAAATGCTACCAGTAGAATGGCGTGGGAAAACTGTATGGTACTAGACATGATGTTAGCTGAAAAGCGGGGAGTATGTGTCATGTGAAGGGGACAATGCTGTACGTTTATCCCAAACAATATAGCTCCTGATGGAACCATCACTAGAGCACTACAAGGACTAAGTGCTCTAATCAGTGAGCTAGCTGAAAACTCCAGCTTTAGTGATCCTTTTTCAGATTGGTTAGATGACTGGTTTGGAAAATGGAGAAGAACAATAATATCTATCTTAACTTCCCTTATAACAGTAATAGAAATATTAATTGTCTTGGATTGTTGTATCTGTATAATGCCCTGTGTCAGAAGTCTGGTTCAGACACATAGAGGCAGCCATAACAAAGAAAATGCCCATGAATTATACCTATATTATGAAAACTGAATTGACTTGTGAGGAGGAGAGTCAAAAATTACTTGATAAATTTGAAACTGATCTCATGATTAGATCTGAATCTAAATTAAATGAAAATAAAATAAAACATACTTAAAGAAAAAGGGGGGAAGATTGTAAGGAACAGAATGATTTATTTTCAAAATGAACCCTAAGCCATGTTTAGATGCCTTTGCTGAGTCACTTCCTGCTTCTCTGTGCTTCCTTTTCGAGGGCTTTTTACTTTGGCTGGTTACATGTTTAAACTTTTGGCAGAATCCAATCAGAATAGTAATCCTGTAAGCCAATCAGCAAATAGGACATGTAAATGAGATAATTCTGTAAAACCAATCAACATGTAACATGTAGGCATCCTACGTCCGCTCAGGTGGACATCCACTCCCACCTTAGCACTCAGCAGCAGCCATGGGAGGGCAGCAAGGCAAGGAAGGCCCACGGGGCCGAACAGGTCACATACGACAGGCATGTCACACACCTTTGAGCCACAGGGACAGCATCACAAGCCAGCAAGACCATGAACTCCGGAGTTGGGATAGAACCAGCCTGAAGTTCTAGAGAAGTCAGGCTGTAAAATCCTGGGTACTCAACAAACAGCCTGGAGCTGACACCTCTGTTCCCACCAGGGCTGGACGTGCCTTCTGCAGCCGGGCCGGCCTGTCCTTCAGGCCTATGGCTCAGTGGTGGGCTCCTCGTGGTGTTCAGCTCTGGGCTGGGGTACCATGTTCTGTGCTTGGCTTCATTAAGGGGCTCTTCCAGGCTCAGCTCATGCTGGGACTTGCACAGGGCATGGTCCTCACCAGCCTCCTCTGGGACCTGGCTGGGATGTTGAAAGCAGATGTGGGACATGAGGGAGCAGATGAAGAGGGCAGGAGAGCATTGTCTAGAACCAAGGTTGATTCTCGGGCTGCACCAGCTCACCAAGGCCTCCGCAAACAACTGAGAAAAAGAGCCTCACAGCCTCCTCGCTAAATACCAGGGAAGACAGCAAGAGTGCAGCACAGGATGGCAAGGCAGTAAGATTCCAGAAGCTTCTGGGGGAAGAACAAGAGTCAGACAATGCCAAAAAGTTCTACAGGACAATGGCCCTGACTGAAATCCCAGACCCAGACAATCACAAGCCAGGAAGGAGACATCCTTTCTAGAGAAGCTGTCTGGGGTACACACCGCGGTGGCATCACACAGAAACGCCAAGGGCCATCAGGCCCGAGAGCAGGCTGCAGGAGACTGTTGCCGGCTGCAGCCTCTGGGTTCTGGCTTGGAGGTATTACCGATGAGCCAGGCCTCTGTGTTTCTGGCACGACACTCACTCTTCATTCTACACCTCTGAGATATTGCTGAGGACAAGGCTGCCCAGTGTGCTCCATCATGAGTCTTCCGACAGCTAGAAACACAGCAAGACTCAACATCCCCAGAAGATCCGGAGAGCCCCTGTGGCATCCTGGAAAGCCCGGGGATTCTGAGGGACTGGGAGCAGCACACACAGTCCAGTCAGACCCCAAACTTCCCAGGAGGTTCACGCAGGGTTACAGTCCACTTGCCTTGGGCCATCTCGGTCAAAACCCAGTCTTGCAAGATAGGAACTTGGTCCCTAGATCCAGCTGAAAACATGGATTCAACCCCATACACCCACTCACAGGACAGAGGAGGAAGGCAGGCATCAGATGGAAGGGTGCCATGCTGGCTCAGGCTGCACACATGCAGTGTCAGGTGCATCCCAGTGAGCAGGGCAGGATGAACGGTGGCTGAGCCTCTGACTGAGCCCTGTGGGCTTGAAGTGGCTCCCAAGGCCCTGGGATCCCTGAAAGATCTGTGAGAGTCTCTCAACTTGCTCAGCAGTCGTGTCACCTTTTGCTATGTGACAAACGAAACTGCTAGAACAACTGTCTAATACAGCAGAGGGTGGAGTGCACTGGGAAGAGTGATGTATAGGGCAGCAGCTTTAGGAGAGAGGGAGAGAATGAGTTGAAGCCCATACGAGGAACCCCAAAGACCACTTCATGGCAATGATCCCACAGACTGACTCACAGTGACCACCCCACAGACCACATCACCGTGACAACACAACAGACCATATCACAGTGATGACCTCACAGACCACCTCATGGCGACAACCCCATAAACAAGAGCATGACCACAAGGTCACAGACAAGCTCACGGCCATGACCCCACAGATAAGCTCATGGCCATGACCCCACAGACAAGGTCACAGCCATGACCCCACAGACAAGCTCACGGCCACAATCCCAATCCCACAGACAAGCTCACGGCCACAACCCCACAGAAGAGCTCACGGCCACAACCTCACAGATAAGCTCAAGGCCACGACCCCACCAACAAGTTCACGTGGACAGCCAACATACAAGCTCACAGCCACAACCCCACAGACAAGGTCACGGCCACGATCCCACAGACAAGCTCACGGCCATGACCTCACGGACAAGTTCATGGCCATGACCCCACAGAAAAGGTCACGGCCATGACCCCACAGACAAGCTCAGGGCCACGACCCCACAGACAAGCTCACAGCCATGACCTCACAGAAAAGCTCATGGGGACGATCCACAGACAAGTTCACAGCCACACCCTCACAGATAAGATCACAGCTATGACCCAACAGACAAGCTCATGGTCACAACCCCACAAACTAACTCACAGCACGACTCCACAGACAAGGTCACGGCTACAACCCCACAGACAAGCTCATGGCCACCACCCATAGGCAAGCTTACGGTCACAATCCCACAGACAAGCTCACGGCCACGACCTCACAGATAAAATCACAGCCATGACCCCACAGATAAGCTGAAGGCCATGACTCCACAGACAAGCTCATGGCCACGACTCCACAGACAAGGTCACGGCCACAACTCCACAGACAAGCTCATGGCCGCCACCCCACAGACAAGCACACGGGGATGACCCCACAGAAAAACTAACAGTCATGAACCCACAGACAAGGTCACAGCCACAAATCCACAGACAAGCTCACAGGGATGAGACCAAGAGAAGGAAGGCAGGTATCAGATGAAAGTCCAAGTCACAGCCACAACTCCACAGACAAGCTCACGGCCACGACCCCACAGACAAGCTCACGGCCATGACCCCACAGACAAGCTCATGGCCACGACCCCACAAAGAAGCTCACGGTCACGAACCCACAGACAAGCTCATGGTCACGAACCCACAGACAAGCTCACGACCACAACCCCATAGACAAGGTCACGGGGATGAAGCCACAGAGAAGCTCACAGCCACAACCCCACAGACAAGTTCATAGCCATAACCCCACAGACAAGCTCACGGCCATGACCCCACAGACAAGCTCACCACCATGACCCCACAGACAAGCTCATGGCCACAACCCCACAGACAAGCTCACAGCCACAAACCCACATACAAGCTCATAGCCACGACCCCACAGACAAGGTCACAGAGATGACCCCACACACCCCTTTCCAGAGACCTTGTGTTCCCTTGCCCTGCTGCTGGCTGGCATTCCCTCAGGGAATGTAAGCAGGAGTCTCGCTGTGTGGGAATGCCAAGGTTGCTGTAGGTGGTGGCCCTTGAGTCTGGCCCTGACCCTTTCCTCCCCTGAACAGGGGATGGGGAAGGGTGCCCACCCGCCGCTGTGCCAGCATAGGCTCCTGGCATTCAGACGGTTGGGAGTGTCCACCTGGCCCAGGCTCCTGAGCATGTGGCGCCCTCGGCCTGGACGATTATCAGGCCCTCCTTGAGTCCAGTGCTGGCCGGGTGGGGTGGTGGCCAGAGGCCACCTCTTCCGGCTCTTGGGAGACGGCAGGTCAGCGGTGCCCCTAGGTCATGAGGCCTGGGCTTCTCACCAACGCTCCAGCCACCCCCCTGGGGTCACGGCTGAAGAAGGCCCAGGGGTGGCTCCCAATTTCAGAGGCAGCAGGTACTCAGGGGCGAGGCCGGAGCGCGTGAGGTGCTCTCACCGGAGGGGGAGCGTGAACCCGCCAGGCCAGGCCACCCGCGGCCCAGCCAGGCACCCACCCCTCCCCGTGATCTGGTAGCGCCCGGGCCACATGCTCGTATAGCCTGAGCAGACTCTGGGGGTCCCACGTGGGGTCCCGGGAGCGCAGGCCGGAGGGGGACAGAGAGATGGGAACCAGGTGAAGGGTCAACTGCTAAGATCCCTCATCTTTGCTTCCTGGCTTCAGCCTCACATCATCTGACCCCGGGCAAGGAGGGGAGTGCGCATGAAAGGGGTGCGTGGGAACACCTCAGCCCCGAACCCGCGCGAAAAGGGAGTCGCGGGGTCGCGGGGGGCGGGGCGGGGTCGTGAGGAGTGGGGCGGAGTTCGCGGGCTCGCGGGGCGCAGGAGTGGCGGGGGCGCAGGGGGCGTGGCGAAGTCGCGGGGGATGGCGCGGGATTCGCAGGCGCGAGGGGGATGGGGCGGGACGGGGGTCGCAGGGGACGGGGCTGGGGTCGCGGCGGCGGTGACAGTGGCGGAGCGCGGGCCCGCCCGGCACTCACAGTAAACAAAGGCGAGGGCCCTCAGGAGCACGATCCTGGTCAGCCAGAAGGTGCCCGCGCGAAGGCGGGGCGAGCAGCCCGCTGGATGGAGCCCCGGCGCGTGGGGCGACTCAGCCCCGGGGTCTGCATCCGCGATTTTTCGCCTCCTCAGAGACTCCTCGGGCGCCGCCATTGCTGAGCCGTTACGGCGCATGTGCGGGGCGGGGCGCAGGCTCGGACGCCCCACCCACGCGTCTGGAGGCCCCGCCCACACGCCTGGAGCGCCCCTGCCCACACGCCCGGACGCTCCGCCCGCTCTTTGGAGGCCCGCCCCCGAGCCGGGACCACCCCGGCCGCGCCCGGAGGGCCCTTCCCACGTGCGAGGAGCCGGCTCTCCCAGCTCTCCTCGCCCGCCTCGCGGGGAGCGCCCGCTCGGGGCTGGGTTCCTGGGAGGAGGGGCGTCACGCGGCTCGGACTCGCCGGTCTCTGCGCCCGCGCGTTTTGTTGGCGCGCGCCGCAGAGGCCTGGTACCCTCGCTCTCCCGGGCGCCGGCCCTACGCCCCCGTCCCAGGGAGGGCGAACTGGGAGGAGACCCCCGGCCGCGCGCTCCTGGCGTGGGCCTGCGTGTCCGCGCGGGGAGGGCTGGGCCTTCACAGGCTGCGGGCTGCGGGGCGCGAGGGCGGTCGGGTGCCTCACACAGAGCCCCCCTCCACTACGCGGAGGATTCGGGTCGGCCCGCGCCACCTTGCGGGCTGGGAGCTTCCAGCCCGGGGAGAGGGCCCCAGGACTCCGGTCGGTCGTGAGAGCCCGCTGGCCACAGTGGAGTCGGCCAGGGTCCGAGTAAGAGCCCAGGGGTTACTGGGGACACCGGGGCACTGGGGATGCCACTGAGGGGCAGGCTTCTCCTTATTCATTTGCCAGAGCTCTTTACATATTTAGAACTCTATTCATGTTTGTTTATCGCAGGTGTTTGGTTTTGTTTTTACTTTTTTTTTTTTTTTTTGAGTTCTTATTGTCTTTAGCCTCGCAGGTTTTGTTTCTTTGTTTGAGTCAGAGTCTCACTCTGTTGCCCAGGCTGGATTGCAGTGGCATATTCACCACAGCCTCGACCTGCTGGACTCAGATGATCCTTCCACCTCAGCCTTCCAAGTAACTGAGACAACAGGCATGCGCCACCATGCCCAGCTGATTTTTTTTTAATTTATTGTAGAGACGAGGTCTCGCCATGTTGCTCAGGCTGGTCTCGATCCCCTGGGCTCAGGCAATCCTCTCGCCTTGGCCTCCCAAAGTGCTGGAATTTTAGGCATGAACCGCTGTACCCAGCTAGCTTCTCAGTTTTTTCCTGTGTTTTGAAATATAAATTGCTGACAGTAGTACGGTCAAACGATCTGCCCTTATTGTCTGTTTAATTGCCTGTTTATATCTTCACCACCTGCAGTGTGAGCCTTATGTGGATATTGGATCCCCAGGTCTAGGCTGGACCCCTCCCCGCCCCACTTGTTGGGGTGAGAGTGTATATGTACCTCTGACACGAGGTTTTTTTTAAAGGTTTGCTTTTCTTTCCCATGAAGAACCCATCCCCTCCCCCCAGGAGCCCAGCCATGAAGTGGAGCCGTAGAAGGTACTGCAGCAGGCAGCGCAGGCCTCTTCTGCTTCTTGGCTAGGCCTCCAGCGGGGCAACGTGTGCCCAGGGCATCAGGCCTCAGGGCGGGGAGCGGTTGGCCCTGGCCGGGTCCTGCACCCAGGTCCTTTCTGGGGAACCCTGACCTGTACCTCTCGCCCTCGTTGTCTGGATGCCAGTGTGGGAGGGGTTGGCACAGCCATCGGGGAGACAGGCGAATCCAGAATCCTCTGCCCAGGCTGTAGGATTTCTGGGTCCCCGTGTGATTGCCAGCTCTGCTCGGGATATGGAAGGCGAGGGGGTCGGCTCTCCTGTCAGGTGTGGCCCTGGGTGCTGCTTTCAGGTAGGGACAGTCCTCACAAAGGGCCTTTGTTCTCAGCTTCCCCTCACTGGGGCTGCCTTGTTCTCCCTTGGGAAGGGCACAATGGGGCATTGTACAGAGCAGAAAAGGGCCCCTTGTTCCCGCACCCAGTGCTCCAAGGCCCGAGCCCCAGCCTCCCTTGGGGTTTGCCCTGGGTGGGCGAAGCCAGCGGAAGGGTCCACTGGGAGCTCAGATTTCCTGTGAGGTCCGCCTTCCAGGGACCCTGGTCTCAGGGGTCCCATCATCATCCAAAACTGGCCCCGATGCAGGTCACATGGGGAGGGCAGAGGAGCGAGAGGCTGGCTGTCAGCCCAGTTCCTGCCCAGCCTAGCCTGGATTGAACGGAAGGTGTGCTGGGGTGTCATCCAGGCATCACGAAGCCTGGCATGGGCTGTAACGTGGACAGGCTCTGGATGCATCAAGATCCCAGCTGCAGGAGTCCATTTGGGTAGAACACGCAGAATGGGCAGATCCATGGAGAGAGAGGGCTGGGGAGGATGGGGGAGCTTAACAGGCATGATGTTCCCTCTCGCAGCAATGAAAGTGCTGAAACTAGACAGAAGTGGTGGTGGCACCACTCTGTGACATGCTAAATGCCACTGAATTGTTCACCTGAAAATGGTTAGTTTTATGCCATGTGAATTTCACCTCAATTTTTAAAAAAAGTAAAACCAAGTCAAAGCAACAAAGATGGCAGCCCTGTGCAGGGGCTGCTTCAGAATCCCCTGAAGGCCTCGCTCTCACCTGTGGGACCAAGTCACTTCGTTTACTCCAAACCTACTGCCTCATCTACGTTCAGGATATCTAGCAGTTTAAAAATAACCCCATGGGCTGGGTGCAGTGGCACACGCCTGT
>CAUYQG010175998.1:0-10655 GCA_963574415.1 Tarsius wallacei | reverse complement strand
AGTTCCCTTTTAGCCTGGCCTCTGAAGCCTGCATGTACTAAGGCTAAGACACACATGTGCATGTGCCTTGCTCCCTGCAGCTTAGCATTGGGGCAGGAAGATCCTGCTTGTAATACCACTGACTGCAAGCTCAGTGGGGGTCGCCTTTGCCCTGTCAGTGTCCATTGAACTGAATCACTCAGGGCCTCCTTTTAAATGGCAGGCCTCAAAAATATGACTTGAAGGCCAGGTGCGGTGGCTCACACTTATAATCCCAGCACTTTGGGAGGCCAAGGTGAGAGGATTGCCTGAGTCCATGGGTTCGAGACCAGCCTGGGTTACTTGGAGCCCAGCAGGTCGAGGCTGCGGTGGCTGCGAGCATGCCATTGCACTCCAGCTTGGGCAACAGAGTGAGACTCCAACTCAAAAAATATATATATATGACTTGAGTTTATGACCCGTAACAAAACTTTGGCCTAAGGAGCACTATCTCTGCTTCTGGGAGCAGAACTAAAAAATGAAATCAGGTCCCAGTCTGAGATACATGGAGGGGATGCAAGAGGGCAGGAAAAGAAAAGGCGTGGATGAAACCCACCAGATGGCTTTAAGGGTCAATCTCATCAAGGCAAAATGGCAAGCAGCTCCCAAATTAGCTGGGAGCGACTGGACCCCAGGAACTCTCAGCAAGCAGAGCAGGGATTCAGAGCCAGACTCCTGGACTCGTGGTCCCAGCACTGCCACCTACAAGCCATCTGACCTTGGACCACGACTTGACCTACAAGTAAAACGGGAGTAAATAGTACCTGCCTCCTAGGGTTAAGGAATGCCTGGAACAGTGCCTAGCACGCAGCTAATTCTATAGTATTGTTCACCACTATTACCTGGCCAGAGCTTTGCATACAGTATTATCTTGTAGAATCTTCATAACAAGCCTGGGAAGAAATAATAATTGTATAGATGAAAAACCTGAGGCTCAAGTCACACTGCTGGTTTGTAACAGGGCTGGGACATAAAGGCTCCCTAGTCTTTCTAACTTCAGGTTCCTCTGTACCTGGTCCCCTCCCAGAAGAAGGGGACACTGTGGGGCAGGGAGATGTCAATGATATAGAAGAGACATGGATGGCACTGTGATGGCTCAAAGTGGGAGAGATCAGGTAGCACGGTAGCCTACACCTGTAATCCCAACACTTTAGGAGGCCAAGATGAGAGAATTGCTTGAGCCCAGGAGTTCAAGACCAGGCAATATAGCGAGAACTCATCTCTACAAAAAAATCAAAAAGTTAGCCAGGCATGGTGGCACACGCCTGTAGTTCCAGCTACTCAGGAGGCTGAGGCAGGATTGCCTGAGCCCAGAAGGTTGAGGCTGCGGTGAACCATGATCCTACCATTGCATTCCAGCCTAAGCGATAGAATGAGACCTTAACTCAAAAATTAAAAAGTGGGAGAGGCTGATTGATGGAGAATGTTTCTCCCCATGAACTCTCCAAGTACTGCCTCCCAGAAAGAATGCTGGCTGTAGGCTGAGGGCCTGTGGGGGCCTCCTAGTCTTTCACAGCAATGCTGGCATCTCTGGACCTCAAGAGAAATTCTGCTGCAGACCTCACTCAGAGCGCCAGGCATCTTTCTGCCCATATGGGTTGGTGAGAGACACCACGCAGAAGACTGCCTTCTCTCAGACTAGAAAGAGGAATCTCCTCAGCTCGGAGAAATTCCTGCCTCGTACCATTTGCAAATTCCCAGGATCATCAAATGTTAGAGATGGAAAGGGGCTTCTCAAGGTCAACCAACAGAGTCTTCTTATTTTACAGTGGAGGAGAATAAGGCCACACAAAATTGGAAGATGTTGTCAAGGAGACCAGAACTTGGGTGCACCAACACCTAGAGCCATGATTTTTCAGGCATTCATACCCAGAGTCAGGCCTCCATGACCCTGGATTCACCCCATCTAGTAATCTGTACTTCTTTTTTTTAAGATGTAGGCTACAATTCAAGAGAAATCTGTATTATTCTAGAAGCTTCCTTTAGCTTGTGAATTCTATAGTGCTGAGATGTAGAGTGGCATGCATCGTGTGTGCAAGCTTGTGTGTGTGTGTGTGTGTGTGTGTGTGTGTGTGTGTGAGCATGCACGCATGTGTGTAGTATACATGTATCCATTCAACAGCAAGTATTTACATAGTCCCTTGGCCAGACTCCATTGGTGGCCCTGGAAATAAAGCAGCTCACTAAGCAGATGAAGCCCCTCCTCCATGTCAGTGGGACTGACCGTCTACTAGAGGGAGGTCTATAGTCTTGTGGGAGTCCATGCAGTAGGACTCTCGTGCATAATTTGTGCCTGGAGTCTGGTTGGTGAGAGATATCTTCTGGGTCTCACCAAGAACTACTGCTCCAGGTCTCCCTGTGCTTCACAAGGGAGTTGGACAAACCCTGTGGGAGCGTTTCCCCAGCTCCACCCCACCCCCAACTCCCTGCTCCCATAGCACCTCAGAGTGCTTCTCTGGCATTCTGTGCCTTGCTTCACCATCACTGACATTCTGAGCAACTTGAAGATGAACAGCATCTACGTTCCCTCTTAATCCCCAGCACCTGGGAGATGTGCACTCCCTCTAAACTCTCATTGAATAAAGAGATGATTAAATGAAGCCATTGATTCTGAGCCCCGGTTCTCTCATCTGTGAAACAGAGCCGATAATCATCTGGATGACTCCTGAGTGTCCTCCAGATCAGATGAGACGTAGGAGATGAAAGGACCTTGGAACCAACACACTGTTCTTTCCGCGATACAGTTCTTATTATCCCCCATAAAAATGGCACCAGTCAGTGTCTCTCTCTGGGAAAGGACTTGGCTGTGGAGATTCCTTGTTTTATCTGCTTGTGCATGAATGAGTGCGTGTAAGTACACACATGTGTTAGCTTAGAGGGCCAGCTGGACCCCAAAAGATCTGCAATTTTTTTTTCTGTTTGTTTTGTTTGAGTTGGGGTCTCACTCTGTCCCCCAGGCACAATCACAGCTCATAGCAGCCTTGACTTTCTGGGCTCAGGTGATCCTTCCAACTCAGCCTCCCAAGTAGCTGGGACCATAAGCATGCACCACCACACCTGGCTAATTTTTTTATTAATTGTAAAGATGAGGTCTCATCGTGTTGCCCAGGCTGATCTCGAACTCCTGGGCTCAGGGAATTCTCTTGCCTCAGCCTCCCAAAGTGCTGGGATTATAGGAGTGAGCTACTGCGCCCAACTGAAGATCTGTCATTTCAAGAAAATTTCAGGAAGCCCAGACCTCCTCCCTGGATGGCCCTATTCACAGGGACACAAGGCTACCCAGGCCAGCAGAGCCTCAGATGAGTCAGCCCTGAGAAGAGGGCAAAGGGAAGGAAGGGAAAGAGAGAAGGCACCCCCAAGTCCCCATGTCTGTTCATCCACCGTCAGTCTGTCAGCTGCAACCAGCGGCTCATCAGGCAGGACGGAAGCACTGCCCGGCCATAAATGACCGCTGGCTCCAGGCTGGCCACCCGCCCTGGCCGCCGGCACGGAAAGGCCGGACTTTACCCAGCAAATCGGGAAGGAACTGAAGCCTCTGAACTTGGGACTTGGGCTCTGTCGATAAGACCAGTGGACAAACACAGGGTAGGGGCCAGGGCTCCCCTTTATACACACAGAAGCCCGGCTCCAGGCTGATACTACTGAGATCTTTGCCCTTTAGTTCAAACAGGAAATCTTAAAATGGAAAATGAGCTTCGTAAGGAAGGGGCGCGGCCATCAGCCTGTAGGGAAGACGAAGCAAGTTGTTCACCAGAGAGCATTAGGCTTCTCCAGAAGGGACACACATGGCCTGGGGTACTTGGGACGGGGCAAGAAACACCTGGGGCAGGGAGAGGACAGTTGGGCAGGTGAGGACGCCCTGTGGGCAACCGTAGGGCACGGGGGTGCCAGAAACCTGGGTCAGAGCCATAAAGCACCACTTATTCCTTGTGGGGAATGACCTCACCCACAGGAACCTCGGTTTCTCCATCCATGAATGGGGCTGGCAATACCATGCACCTCAAAGAGCTCAGGAATGGACCTGAATGAAGTCATGTGTGAAAATGCCCGCAAATCACAAAGGGCTCGGTTGCCAACCCTGCTTCCTGGAGAAACCTTCCCTAAAAGTAATTTCACAACCGAGAGGGGAAATCCAAAATAACATCTCTGGCCCCCCACGCCACCCCCATACACCCCCGCGCTGGCAGTTCAAAGCAGAGAAAATTGGGAGAAGAGAAATAATTAGAGAACCCCCGCAGTCTCACTGCTGAGGTTTCCAAGTAATTATTCACCTGTAAATTACTCCCCTCACCTTAATTCTACCTCCAGATCCTTTAGACAAGGTAAATTCATTTATTTACATCTCTAACTATCCTGCTTTGGTAAACATTCCAAAAGGGTTGGATAGCTTATTAAAGAGGAAAAAAAAATGAAACGGGCAGGTGAAAGAGAGAGAGAGAAATTAACTCCAGGTCATTACTAGCATTTGCAGAATTACCTTAAGGGTAATTCGTGAGGAATCAAGCCAAGGCTAACCTCATCCTGAGCCAAGAGGGAGTCCATCACAGCCAGGGGGCACCTGAAGGCAGCCCTGGCTTCTCCCGAAGGAGATGAGCCTTCCAGGAATGGCCCCTCGGCTCCCTCTGCCCAGGGCAGTGGTGAGGCCTGTACCTGCACTCCGGAAAGAACCCTCCTTCTCCGATGAGGTTGCTCCTGACTCACCCCTCTCTCTCTCAGACCCTCATCCTTCCAGGCCACCCCTAACCAAGCCCTGGCCATTTCCGGGCCTGGAACATCTTAGGCACTCAATAAACAGCTGCGGAATGGATGCATCTATGTGCTATTCACTCTGGTGTCTTAGAGCCTCTCAAATTTGCCAACCTCCAAAGGTCACCCTCCAGTTTAGGGCCACCATCATCTTTTGTCTAAACCAGGGCCTCTAATGGGTCTCCCTGCTCCTAGTCTCTCTTCCTTTTCTCTTCCACACATAATTAACTTTCCAAGAGGTAAACTGAAAAATCAATCAAATGTTAATTTCAGCTCTGATCAGAGGAGAAAGGTGTGATTAAGACAGTGACCCATCGCTGGGTGTGGTGGCTCATGTCTGTAATCCCAGAACATTGAGAGGCCAAGGCAGGAGGATCACTTGAGACCAGGAGTTTAAGATGAGCCTGGGCAACATAAAAATAAAAAGAGCATAATAGTATCTATCCGCCTTACCATTGTGGTGTACATTACAAGTTAATGTAGTGCCTAGCACTTGATAAACATTAGCTGTTATCAGCAGTTACATTATTACTGTTGCCATCATCATCCTGTTGTTATCATCATTTATGCTTGAAATGTCTTCACGGCCTTCTCATTGTCCTCAAATTAAGGGCCAAGTTCCTTAGCATGGCTCATGAGAACTGGGCCCTGCTAGCCTCTCAGCCTCAATTCTCATTTCCCCACCCTCCCAAGTCCAGCTACAAAAGTTCTTTCAAGTTCCCAAGTGCTCCATTCTCTCTTGACCTCGACTCTGCACAGGCTGCTTTCTCTGCCGAGAATGCCCTTCCAGGAACTGCATCCTGGGACCCAGGAATTCACAGACAACAAACCCAAAGAGGCAACCTCAAAGGGGTTCAGCTCCCAGAGCTTTATCCCAGTCTGGGTAGAGAGTGTGTGTGAGGCTCAGGGTTGGACCTCTCAGCCAGCCTTTCTAAGAGTATGTGTCTTCTAGAAAGAGCTTTTCAGTTGCTTAGAAACAACCAACAATCCTATGAAAAGGGGCGGTAGATATGAGTCTCTCAGTTTTAAGATGGAAGAACTGTGGTCTGTAAAAAGCCAATAACTTGCCAGTAGTCGCCACTTAGTATCACTAGGGACATAATCTTAAAGCTGGGAGCGGTGGCTCATGCCTATAATCCCAGCACTTTGGGAGGCCAAGGTAGGAGGACTACTTGAACTCAGAAGCTTGAGACCAGTCTGGGCAATATAGCGAGATCTCATCTCTACAAAAAAAAAATCAAAAAATTAGCCAGACGTGGTGATGTGCACCTGTAGACCCAGCTACTCGGGAAGCTGAGGTGCAAAGATCACCTGAACCCAGGAGGTCGAGGCTGCAGTGAGCTTTGATGGTGCCACTTGTACTCCAGCCTACGTGACAAAATGAGACCCGACTCAAAAAAAAAAATCTTATGCTTTTCAAGACAGCAGAATGGGGGGAATGGAGGTGGGCCTGAGTCTGCAACCCTGACCACGACTGAGCAAGTTTTCTTCTCTCTAACCTTGCAGTCTCTCCATCTATAATGCGGCGTAAGAATGACCTTCTTGCAAGGTGATTTAGGGCAAAACCTTGAGACACCTACTGTATAAGAAAGCACCCAGCCGTTGCCTGGCCCTGGAGGTAGAGTCTCTGCATGAAATGAGAGTGAAGGGTTGCAGAGGAGAGAGAGGCTGCAGAGAGGCAGATGCGCAAACTCTGTAAGTGGTCATGGAAAACTGGAGAGGCAGTCTCTACTCCACATCTGGACTCGAGGAAGTTTACAACCTTCACTCCCAAAGGCCGAGGGCAAGCAGCGTCCTCATCAGAGAGTCGAGGGTCCATTAAGACAAGAGGCAGAGCCAGAGTCAGGGCTGGCAACACAGCTCTAGGGGAGCCAGCCTCCATGAGGAAGCCATGGTGATAGGGCTGGGTGAACCTTTCCAGAGGAAGAGCTGGAGATGGAAACCAGAGGGTCACGCAGGGCCAGGAGGGAAGGAAAGAGACTTGGAAGAGGCTTGGATTAAACCATCCAGCAGTGACCAGCAATAGCAGTACAACTATCACTACAACTGTCAGCCCAGAAAGAGCAACTTTTATTTATTCAACATTTTTCTCCATGTGTATTCAGGAGATTCTTTTTATATTTCTTTTTTTTTTTTTTTTGAGTTGGAGTCTCACTCTGTCGCCTAGACTGGAGTGCAGTGGACGCTCCTGGCCGCCGCAGCCTCGACCTGCTGGGCTCCGGCGATCCTTCCGCCTCAGCCTTCCGAGTAGCTGGAATTACAGGCATGCGCTACCATGCCCGGCTGACTTTTTTATTTTATTGCAGAGATGAGGTCTCGCCAAGTTGCCCAGGTGGGTCTCGAAACAGGCAAATCCACTCACCTCAGCCTCCCAAAGCACGGGATCACAGGCTGAGCCACCGAGCCTGGCTTTCTCTTTTTTTTTGAATTGTAGTCTCACTCTGTCGCCCAAGATAGAGTGCTATGGCACTCTCACGACTCATAGCTTCAACCTTCTGGGCTCAGATGATCCTTCCACCTCAGCCTCCCAAGAACCTGGGACTACAGTTGCATGCCACCACACCCAGCTAACTTTATAACTTTTTTATAGAGACTTGGGCTCAAGTTATCCTCCTGCCTCAGCCTCCCAAAGTGCTGGGATTACAGGCGTGAGCCACCATGGCCGGCTTTTTTCTATTTCACTAAAAGAATAAATGTTCTCAAGATGCTAAGAAGCATGCCAGGGCACATGGACATCTCAAGGACGAGACCGTTCGTTCATGTCTTGGCCCAAAGTCTAGCCTAGGGTCCGATCCAGGGTACCCTCATAAATATCATGAATGGAAAAAGAAATAAATGAAAAGCTAGTGTAATATCACAAGAGGAAATTCCCAGAAAGCTCTTAAATTCATACTTACTGATAATCTCAGATTATTATTTTTATTTTATTTTCCAAATGACTGATTAAGCAATTATGTAAGTAGAAAAGCTGTTTGAATTAAACCAAATTGAATTAACACCTGCCCTCTCCATTTATCTCTCTGAGCCTGAGTTCCCTCATCTGTTAAATAAACACTATTGTGTATGTGGAATTTATATTGAGAAGAATCAAAATAATGTATATAAAGTGCCATCCAGACCAAACACAGTGGCTCACACCTGTAATCTAAGCACTCTGGGAGGCCTAGGTGAGAGGATTGCCTGAGCTCAGGGTTTTGAGACCAACCTGAGCAACAAGGTGAGACCTTGTCTCTACAATAAATCAAAAACTTAGCCAGGTGTGGTGCTGTGTACCTGTAGTTCCAGCTACTTGCAAGACTGAGGTGGAAGGATCACCTGAGTCCAGCAGGTCGAGGCTGCGGTGACTGTGATGTGCCACTGCACTCCAGCCTGGGCAACAGAGTGAGACTCTAACTCAAAAATATAGTATCATCCATCTGGTTTTTACTTAATACATGAAACCTTATCTACCAAACTATAAAGCAAGTCCAATGAAATTCAGAAGCATAGCATCAAGACTACATTCTCTAACCACAAAGCAACTCAGTTGTAAATAAATAACAAAATCAATCTTATGGCTTTGGAAATGTATGAGCATACGTCTAAATAAGTCAAAGATCAAAGAAGAAATTAAAATGGACATTAGAACATACTTAGAACTGAATGTCAGTGAAAACACTACCACTACATGTCCATGAGACCTTGTCAGAAAGAAAGAAAGAGAAAGAGAGAGTTTAAACAAGCCAGGTTCGGTGGCTCAGCCTGTAATCCCAGCACCTTGGAAGGCCAAGGCGAATGGATTGCCTGAGCCTGCAGGTTTGAGACCAGCCAGGCAACTTGGCGAGACCACATCTCTACAATAAATAAAAAATTAGCCAGGCGTGGTAGCACACACCTGTAGTTCCGGCTACTTTTGGAAGGCTGAGATGGAAGGATTGCCTGAACCCAACAGGGGGATGCTGGGGTGACCGTGAGCATGCCACTGCACTCCAGCCTAGGTGACGGAGTGAGATTACAACTCAAAAAAAAAAAAAAATTAAATAAATAAATACAAAGTCTCCCCAAATTGCCCAGGCTGGTCTCAAACTCCTGGACTCAGACAATTCTCTCACCTCCACTTCCCAAAGTGCTAGCATTACAAGCATGAGCCACAGCACCTGTCTCTTAAGTTTTTTTAAATAAATAAATGCTTAGATGAGAAAAAAGAAGAAATGCTGAAATAAGATGAGCTAAACATCCAACTTAAGGATTTAGAAAATAACCACAAGCCGGATATGGTGGCTCAAGCCTGTAATTCCAGCACTTTGGGAGACCGAGGCAAGAGGATTGCCTGAGCTCAGGGACTCAAGACCAGCCTGGGCAACTTGGTAAGACCTTGTCTCTACAATAAGATAAAACAATAAGCCAGGCATGGTGGCATGTGCCTGTAGCTCCAGCTACTTGGAAGGCTGAGGCGGAAGGATCACTTGAGCCCAGAAGGTCAAGCCTGCAGTGGCCATGATTGTGCCACTGTACTGGAGTGGCCATGATTGTGCCACTGTACTGGAGTGCAGTGGTCGCTCCCGGCCACCGCAGCCTGGGCAACAGAATGAGACTCTGACTCAAAAAAAAAAAGGGAAAAGAAAAGAACCTCAGACTAAACCCAAGGAAAGGAGAAAAGAAGACACAAGAAAACAAAGAATGTGTCCCCTGCCTGTGGATGAGAAGGCAGGAAGGAAGGAAGGAAGGAAGGAAGGAAAAGCAAGAGCAGAAACTAGTAAAATAGAAAGCAAAAATAAGCTAAAGAGCTTTAATGAAGTAAAAAGTTGGTTCTTTATAAAGTCTAATAAAATTGATAAATCTTGGGTGAGCATTATCAGACTTTTTTTTTTTTTTTGGAGTTGGAGTCTCACTCTGTCGCCCAGACTGGAGTGCAGTAGCCACTCCCGGCCACCGCAGCCTCGACCTGCTGGGCTCCGGCGATCCTTCCGCCTCAGCCTTCCAAGTAGCTGGAACTACAGGCATGCACCACCATGCCTGGCTAATTTTTTTGACTTATTGAAAAGATGAGGTCTTACCAATTGCCCAGGCTGGTCTAGAACCTGTGGGCTCAGGCAATCCTCTCAAGTTGGCCTCCCAAAGTGCTGGGATTATAGGCATGAGCCACCACGCCCAGCCTCATGCAAATTTCTTCACCTCTCTGAGATGAAATTTACTTGCCAGTCCTTATCCCCTTACTTGAGATCCTGAGATAGATGCTTTAGACTCCAGAATTTTTTAGTGCATGTATTATATATTACAGAAATCACTAGGGAGTTTGGGCTCTTTCAAACATTAATATTTCTTTTTTTTTTTTAGTTGGAGTCTCACTCTGTCACCCAAGCTGGAATTTGCAGTGGCACACTCACGACCACCACAGCCTCAACCTGCTGGGTTTGGCGATCCTTCTGCCTCAGCCTTCCAAGTAGCTGGAACTACAGGCATGTGCTGCCACACCTGGCTAATTTTTTGGTTTATTGTAGAAATGAGGTCTCGCCAATTTGCCCAGGCTAATCTCAAACCTGTGGGCTCAGCAATCCTCTCACCTCGACCTCCCAAAGTGTTAGGATTATAGGCGCAAGCCAGCATGCCCAGCCCAACCATTAATATGTCTACAAGAGCCGGGCTCGGTGGCTCAGCCTGTAATCCCACGCCTTGGGAGGCTGAGGTGAGTGGATTGCCTGAGCCAGGGGGTTTGAGACCCGCCTGGGCAAGCGAGACCTCATCTCTACAATAAATCAAAAAACCAGCCGGACGTGGTAGCGCGCGCCTGTAGTTCCAGCTACTTGGAAGGCTGAGGCGGAAGGATCGCCGAAGCCCAGCAGGTCGAGGCTGCGGTGGCCGGGAGCGGCCACTGCACTCCAGTCTGGGTGACAGAGTGAGACTCCAACTCA
>CAUYQG010175989.1:0-12008 GCA_963574415.1 Tarsius wallacei | reverse complement strand
CTGTATGCTGAATCCTCTGAGTCCTCCTAGTGAATCATTGAACCTGGGAGTGTTGTGACCTCTGACACAAAAAAAAAAAAAAAAAAAGAAATGTCTTTCAGGAACCTCTTCAGGACTCAGAGCCCAGTGTTTCTGGGGAGTGGTCACATAGGCACCCTCTGCCTACCATGCACCAAAATTCCAGACTCCCCAAAAGAAAGTAGGTACTCCATATAAATCATATTGTTTGCATACCCTTCTGAAATCCCAGTTTCCAGATGCCAGGCAAGGGCCACCGTTGCTTGCAGGCTTTTGTAATAATAGCAGTCTCAGGCCTGCTTTGTCAACTCATTTTAACCCATCACATAAATATGGCACATCCTAATTTTTCTGTTTGAGTCCTTCCTTTCATTTTAACAGAGTCTTTTGAGAAATATCATAGTATATCCAGTGTCATTGATTGTTAACAAGTGTATTTTATCTTAGCACTAAGTAAAATAACCAATAACATTTACCCTACTTAGGTGGGTGTTGTGGTGAGAACCATATTAACTGGCACAAAACAAGTATAAAAAGTCAATTTCCTTATTGGACTTCTCTACTGTTATGGTTATAGTCTTAGGAGGGGGCATTTTTTTTCTATTTTACACTTATTTTAAAAGGAAGAAATATTGTTTTATTAATATTTTGTCTCTTGAAACCTTTAGACTTATGTAAATTATCAGTGCTACAAATATTTGTTGAATGAATAAATAAATTTATGAACACATATTTATATATGCTCTTTGAAAGGTAAATTTTGCTTTTGGCTGAAACTTTAATACTCTAAAGTCCTTTAAGAGTATTGCTTTGCTGCCTAGTTAACTTCTGGTTAAGGATTTTTTTAAAAATGAATTAACAGCTTTTTAAAAAATGAATTTTAAAAATGAGCCTGTTTCAAATGAAAATGTGTGAATTTAAGGGCTATTTTAATGGAAGAATTGTCTTCTGATGCAAAAATAGGATTATTGTGGTAAATTGCCATACTAGAACCAATACTTCACCTTTATTGAAATATATGCCATTGCCATGTAGGTGTGCAGCTCTTCCCACAAGTGCACTTTGTTTCATCCTTGAACCTGGCTGTGAATCATATAACTTGTTTTGGCCAACAGGATGCCATCATTCATGATGCAAGTCGAAGTTTGAAAAAATTATTTGCAAGATTGGGTTTCTGTTCTTGTGCTACTGCCATTACCAAGAGAAGGATGTGCCTGGGCTGGCCCACTGTTCCCAGGAGAAGAATGAGAGCCATGTGGAGCAAAACTAAGCATTCCCATCCAAACCCAGTCTAAAGCAGCTGACCCCCTGCCAATCCCGCATGCCTGAGTGAGCCAAGCCAAAATTAGAAGATCCACCCAGCTGAGCCTGGCCTAGATCAGCTGAACTGCATTGACTCATGAGAAATAAATGTTTATTTTTGTATGCCACCTGACTGTTAATAAAAGTCATGTAAAAGTCGCAGAAGCAAATTATAGGATACACTTTGCCAAGCTACAGTGAGGACAGTTTGTAACAATACTGAGCATTCATAGCTGCCTGGAAGCAGACACCAGGTATTTCCTGAAAATGTTATCTGTATTTTTTAAGTATTTTTGTTGGATCAGTTAAAACCAAAACAAAAGATACATTTTGCAAGGGTCATTTTAAGATAGGGTTTGAGTCATTTGAGAGTGGGCATTAAAAATTAATTTGGGTTGGGCATGATGGCTCACGTCTGTAATCCCAGTACCTTGGGAGGCCAAGGCAGGATGATCACTTGAGCCCAGGAGTTTGAGACCAGCTTGGACAATATAGCAATACCTAATCTCTACAAAAAGTCAAAAAATTAGTCAGCATAGTGGTGCATGCCTATAGTCCCAGCTACTCAGGTGGCTGAGGTGGGAGGATCCCTTGAGCCCAGGAGTTCAAGGTTGTGGTGAGCCACTATTGTGCTGCTGTACTCCAGCCTGGGTGACAGAATGAGACTCTAACTAAAAAAAAAAAAAAAAGTTAATTCGATGTCATAGTACTGTAATTATAGACTACAGAAATCTTAATTCACTGGTTACATTCTATTCTTATATTTAAATTTTTATTTAAATTTTGAATCCATTTCATTTCACAATATACTAGCATGGAAGAATGAACACAGAAAGGATGGTAAACAGTTCCATTAAAGTATGGTGAAGAATCTCTGAAGTTGGTCTCGAGTTTCACCAGTAGAAGAATGAGTAATATGATCAGAAACAAAAATGGAACATATGGAGCAGATACTTTAATCTAATTTCAGGTCTGTCTCATCAAGGGGGAAATAAAGGCAAATCATGGGGAGAAGGAAGTAAGAGTTGTCCTATCATGGCCATGAGTCCTCAAATTACCCAAGGGCTTGGCCAGCTAAGACACACTTACCAGGTAACAGTAACAAGACAACCTGTTGCAGTAGATAGTTTCTTATGGACTCTGAAGTTATTTAAGGCAAGGTCCTATCCTATGATATGAGTTAGGTTAGCACAATCTATCATAACAATTTAACCCCAAATTTCAATACCTTGAGACAGTAATTGTTTGTTTATTGTTCATTTGATAGTCCAAAGTGGGAAGTTTCCTCTTCATCATTCTTCAAGGATCCAGGCTTTGTCCATCTTATGGTTCTCTCTTTCCTAGGGTCCGAGAGTCCTCTACAACCAGCTAGTATACAGGAAAGAAAGAATGGAGAAAGTACACCTGTTTCTTATAAGCCCCAACCTGAAGTCATACTTTCTCTGATATTCTATTGATAAGAATGAGTCACATGGACACATAGAGGTTCAAAGAAGGTTAGGATGTATAGTCCCAGCTACACAACAGTCTCATAGCTACAACTTTGTACAATACAAGTAGGAGCATGAATTTTGGATGGGTCGGTGGCCATCCTTGCCACACTAATACAACTGTGTTTTGTCTGTAGAGACCATCATAGGCCTTCCATGTAGTGAGTGCCCAATACATATTGGTGGAATAATTGAATTAGTGAATTATCTGAACTTATGCACCTGTCCTCATCCTAAGATATTAATACAGCAGTTGTTAGTGCATTTGCTGGCTTTCATTGAGTAATTGCAGCGTGCTAATGACTAAACTCATTAACTAATCTGTGAGGTGGTTATTACCAGTAATCCTATTTTGGAGATGAGGAAACTGAGATTTAATAGTAGTTAAGTCTACTTGGAAGGCTGAGGCAGAAGGATCACCTAAGACCAGCAGGTTGAGGCTGTGGAGGCTGTGAGCATGCCACTGCACTCCAGCCTGGGCGACAAGAGTGAGACTTGACCCCCCCCACCCCCCGCAAAAAGTAGTTAAGTAACTTATCCCAGGTCACAGAACGTTTAGATGTTAAAATCAGGATTCAAGTCTAAGTCTCTCTGACTCTACACCTTAAAATTTTTAAGGCACTTACTTAATGGCTCCTCCACAGCTTTTGGCTCAATCACATGCTGATTTGTAATGTAACATTTTTCATTATGGGAGTCTGTTTGCTAGTTATTGCAAGCTCTTTGAGAAGAAAACTCAACCCTTTAATGAAATTTTCCTGCCTCATCGTTCCCTGAGAACTGGATAAGTTGTGAAGGTCTTAGATAGTGGCTGTAGTAATCCAGAGTGAAAGTCAAAATATTAGTGAAAATGCAATATTAAATTCTTTGTGAAATCACATTTAGGAAAATATATTCATTTAAGACAGATTTAGACCAACTTTTTCTAACATATGTTCTTGGCCTGGGAAATTTGCAAACACTAGGGTTTACCAGATACCTTTACAAGAATGATTTTATTTTGAAGATGAACAGGTATTGTTTATCTTAATATAAAAACTGAATAAAGAATAGGTCCATGATTCACATCCACTGAATCAGTGGATAATTCATATTAGCCACCACATCAGACAAACCTTCAAAACCATAGTGGCTTCTAGGTTCTTTTCTCTCAGACATAGAATCCAATAAGTTGGGTGACCTTTTACCATTGTGGAGCCATGTTACCATGGCTTCTAAAACTGCAAAGATAGGAAAAGAGACCTAGGAATGAGGTACATTCTCTTAACTTTCTTGATCCCCAGCTGACATGTTTCTTCTGGGCGCTATCCCGTAGCTAGGACTACTCTTATGACCCCAGCCTCACTCCCTCACTTCAGGGAAGATTGAGAAATCTAGGGGAACATAGGACTATGTGGCAAGCACCATTTTGCTATGTTCACAGCAAAGAACAGGCACCAACTTTTCTGAGAGCTAGTGCAGTGAGTTTTCTATAGATCATAAGGTTCCTACAAAGTGTTCTTACTGAGTTCAAAAGAAATCATCTAGGGCCTTTTCAGCTGTGTTCATCAGGACTATCATTTAAGTAAAAATAAAATTCTCACAGAATTGTGGTGGCAGGCATTAGCATAACATTTTCAATCTTGTGACTCTGAATTTGAATTTCTTGACATTGACCTAGGAAATTTATTTTATAAGTTCCAAATAATTCACAACCAAAACTGGATACCTGAAACTTGATAACAGCGT
Source organism: Tarsius wallacei (assembly GCA_963574415.1). Classification (NCBI taxonomy): domain Eukaryota; kingdom Metazoa; phylum Chordata; class Mammalia; order Primates; family Tarsiidae; genus Tarsius; species Tarsius wallacei. The sequence continues at coordinate 7,470 of CAUYQG010175989.1, read as the reverse complement.
ATATGATTTAGTAGATTTCTTCCATAAAGAATTACATATATTTTCTCTTTGCGTATGAATTCTGTTTCTCAAGTTCTATAACAAAACTAAAATAGCTTCCACATAAAGCTTTTTGCATGTATATGTTACAATATTGCAAGCTTTAAAAAAAACACTAACTGAAAACTCAACAGAGAATAAAAGTGATAACATAGCTGCCTGTTTTCCCTTTCTTCGACAATAAGAATCATGCAGAATGCATTACAATAGAATATTGAAGAGACTTTTTTCTAGGTTTAACAAATTTTAAAATTAATGTCATGTAAGGTAGAAAAGTATTTTTAAGTTCTGTTCCTAAGACTATTGTGATGGTATAATATTTCATAATAATTTGGACTTATTATCCATCATTGATATTTCTAGCACTTTATAAGAAAATTATCATTTTTGTAAAGCAAATGGATTCCTCCAGCACTTTGATTAAGAAAGGTGTGCCTCAGGGAGTTTGGAAACTCTTGCAAGGACTCTCATATGTTAACCTCTTTTCACTATGATTAATTATAGCCTGTAACTCATATGTACTAGTGGACAAGAGAAATTATCTTAAGCCAATTCTCAATCATGGGCATTGGAGAAAATATTGTAATCATTTGTCCAAACTAAATAATTACAAACATTTCTTATTGTGAAATAACTTTATCTAGAATTTCACTAGAAAGATATTACCTTGGACATTAAATAATGCTTGTTTTTCTTGACTTTCAAATACCAGATGATATTATCCATAGTTAAATAGTGACTTCAAACATACTTTCATTTATATATTATTTGAAGATCATATTCTCTAGGCACTGAGAGGTTTCAGAAATTTTGATGTGTTGTTTTATTTATGCCTAAAAGAGGACTCAGTCTGTCTGGTTTGGGCGAGCTAGAAAATGAACAAAATTCCTCTGAAAATATCAGGCTATTTGAAACATCTGGGGCAGATTGCATTCAACATGGACAATTTTATCTTCTTAAAGCCCTCACTACTAGTAGGTAAACTTTTCATGTTTATTGGCTGCAAACATATAATGGCAAAAAGATTCAAGACAGTTGTTGAAAGAATTGAATCATATACATATTTAATTTAGACAAATTGAAGAATTAAAAGTGTGAGAAAGTAAAGGAGAAAAATAATTTAGTTAGAATTTACAATTTCTCTCACTCTTCCCACTTGGTAAATCATGTCTTGAAATGGTCATGAGATTGAAGAAATGAAGATACTCTTTTCTCAATCTGGGTCTCAGTTCCCAATGGTTTCTCAAAGTAGGAGCACCTTGTCACTTACGTGATTCTAGTGAATAAGGTTAAATACTTATAAACCACATTTTTCCTAAACAGCTGCTGACATCTCCATCTATTCCTCAAACAACAAAATAACATGGAGAAAAAACTCACTGGTTTGGGCCTACTGAGGGACAATATGCCTGGACACTATACTTGGTAGAAAATTTAATGGATTTTCAAAGGTAATTTTAACAATACCTAATTTTCACTTCTCTATCTAATTAAAGAATTTGAGTATCTAAGAAACTGTAATTGATACCATGTAATTTTCACAATAGGATCCATATCCACATCATTATGCATTCTGAGTGAGCAAAAGAGTTTGTAGATACCTTGCAGACCTGTTGAATCCTCCAGAGGATGACGACTGAGAGTGTGAGAGCTACTAATCCAAAGGTCAATGCTAAAAAGGCCGAAATGAACTGACTGAGCATGTTTAAAATGCATAGTGCTCCAGATTCAGCCACCTTCCTAGCAAAGCAAGTTAATAGTTTACTCACAAGACACATTCACCTCTGCGTGGACAGGGGTAAACAAATCAAAGTGAACATTATTCTCTAATTCAGTCAGTGTTCAACAAAGAGCATACAGATTGCCCACAACTAGTATTCAAGCCTTGACATGAGAGGCACAAGACTTCAAACCCCTTACCTTACTCTTACTATTTGAGAGTTACACGTAAGTCACTTAATCCTGAGCTTCACTACTCATATTTTAAAATAGGATCTTGTGAGAATTAAATTAAAGCAATTATGTAAAGTGCTAGAGCCCAGTAAATGAAGCAGTTGCAAAGAGTAAAGCAGATTTATATATACCGATTTGAGGTGATTGCCAAAGGAATATTTTTAATTTTTACAAAAATTTAAAACAGTGTATTGAGTTTGATATAAGCAGTGAAAAAGTGGATATATAATGGATACACACACATATATATAAATGTATGTACATACATACTATATACATTCACACACATATATACACATTTGATTGCATAGACCAGATTTTGGAAAGCTTTTTCTGCAAATGGTGACAACCTAAATGAGTGACTGAGGGATAAGACTCAGAACACTGAGGTTTATTGAGCCAGCTTGAGGGCATGCCTGGGAAAAACAGGAGTCCCAGACATAACTGTGGAAGTTTTTTCAAAGAGGTTCTCAGGAGGTTTTGTATTTATGCATTTTCCTTAAGAAAAGGAAGGGCAGTAGTAAGACCACGAATGATTATATACTCCTGAGACTTTAGTTAGTATCCAGTAAGTGTACATTTTACAAAAGATAACATTTGAGGAAAAGGGATAGAGGAGGCAGAGGTCTCAGGGAATGGTGAAGGAATAATTAATTTCATCTTGTCCTTCTTCTGGATCTGAAAGGTAAGCACATTGTAAGTATGGAGCCTTTTGAAAGGGCTGGTTTCTGTTTAGCGCTTGGCAGAAAACCTAATGGTGGTTAGCAAAGGAGGGGGTATAACAAGTTGTATCCCACCTCCCGCCCCTTCAATGCCTGGAACTCAGCTTCCAAGGTTTCTTTGGGGTCTCCTTAGCCAAGAGAGTGGCCCATTCAGTCAACTGGGAACTTAGAATTTTATTTTTATTTCTCAAGGGGCAGATGACATATTTTAGGCTTTGTGAAGCAGATGGTTTCTGTTGCAATTACTCAACTCTGCTGCTATAGTGAAAAAGGAGCTGTAATGGATGGGTGTAGCTGGGTTACATTTAAACTTTATTTACAAAACAGGCAGCAAGCCAGATTTGGCCCAAGGGCTGATCCACATCTCTGGAAGGCTACACAAGACATTAGCAGCAACAGTTGCCTTTGGAGAAAATAAACCACATAGATGAAGTACAGGAGACAGAAATTGACTTTCCATCATATACAATTTTATAACTTTGAATTCTATACAATGCACCATGATATTGTGGGTATGGTTCTGGATCACTGTAATAAAGTATATATTGAAATAAAGGAAGCCACACTAATTTTTGATATCCCAATGCATATAAAAGTTGTTTATGCTGTACTGTATTCTACAAAGTGTTCAGTAACATTTTGTCTAAAAAAAGCACATATATTAATTTAAAAAAGTTTATATTGCTAAACAAATTGCTAACATTCAGGGGAGACTTCATTGAGTTGTCTTGTTGCTGGTGGAGGGTCTTGCTTCAGTGCTGATGGCTATTGACTGACTGGGGTGGTGATTGCTGAAGGCTGGGATGGCTGTGGCAATTTCTTAAAAATAAAACAGTAATGAAGTTGATTGCATTGATTGACTTTTAGTTTCACTAGAGATTTCTGTGTAATATGTGATGTTGCTTCACAGTATCTTGCCCACAGTAGAACTTCTTTCAAAATTGGAGTCAATTCTCTCAAATGCTACCACTGTTTTATCTACTCAGCTTATGAAATACTGTAAATATTCTAAATTGTTGTCATTTCAACAATTTTAATAGCATCTTCTCCAGAAGTAGATTTCATCTCAAGAAACTACTTTCTTTGCTCATCTGTAAGAAGAAACTCCTAATCTGCTAGAGCAACAATTCAGTCATGTCTTCAAGCACCATTTCTTTTTTTTCCTTTTTCTTTTTCTAATTCTAGTTCTCTTGCTATTTCCACTACATCTGCACTTACTTCCTCTCCTGAAGTCTTAAAGCCCTCAAAGTTAGCCATAAAGGTTAGAATAACTTTCTCCAAATTCATGTTAGTGCTGATATTTTGACTTCCTCCCATGAATCATGAATGTTCTTAATGGCAGCTAGAATGGTGAATTCTTCAGAAGGTTTCCTAAATCCATCAGAAGAATAACTATCTAGCTGTTGCCTTAAATGTATTTTTGAAGGAATAAGACTTGAAAGTAGAAACTACCCCTTGATCTATAGGCTGTAGAATGAATGTTGTGTTAACAGGCATAAAATCAACATTAATCTCCTTATACATCTTCATCAGAGTGCTTGGGTGACCAAGTGCATTGGCACTGAGCAGTAATAATTTGAAAGGAATCTTTCTAATCAATAGATATCAACAGTGCGCTTAAAATATACAGTAAACCATGTTGTAAACAAATATGCTGTCATACAGGCTTTGTTCTTCCATTTATAGAACACAGGCAGAATAGATTTAGCATAATTCTTAAGAGCCCCAGGATTCCTAGAATGGTAGTTGAATGCTGGTTTCAACTTAAAGTCAGGGCATTATCTTCTAACAAGAAAGGTAACCTGTCTTTTGGAGTTTTGAAGTCAAGCATTGACTTCTCTCTAGTTTTGAAAGTCCTAGATGGCACCTTCTTTCAATAGAAGGCTGTTTTGTCTACATTGAAAATCTGTTGTTTAGTGTAACCTCCTTCCTCAATTATCTTGGCTAGATCTTCTGGATAACTTGCCACAGCTTCTACATCAGCACGTGTTGCTTCACCCTGTACTTTTATGTTCTGGAGATGGCTTCTGTCCTTAAACCTCATAATGAACCTGTGCTAGCTGCAAACTTTTATTCAGTAGGTTCCTCATCTCTCTCAGCCTTCGTAGAATTGAAAAGCATTAGGGCCTTGCTCTGAATTAGTCCTTTGTCTTAAGAGAATGTTGTGGCTGGCTTTATCTTCTATCCAAGCCGATAAAACTTTCTCCATATCAACAATAAGGCTGTTATGTTCTCTTGTAATTTGTGTATTCATTGGAAAGCACTTCTAATTTCCTTCAAGAACTTGTGCTTTGCATTCACAACTTAGCTGACTGTTTGGCACAAGAGTAGTTTTGCATTGTCTCAGTTTTCAACATGCCTCCCTTCCTAAGTTTAACAATTCTAGCTTTTGATTTTAAGTGTGAGATGTATGAATCTTTTTTCCTTTGAGCACTTAGAAACCATTTTAAGGGTATGAATTAACCTAATTTCAGTATCACTGAGTCTCAGGTAATAGGGAAACATGAGAAAAGGAAGAGACAGGAAGCAGAAAACAGCCAGTTGGTGAAACAGTCAGAACATACATATACTTTATCAACTACATTTGCCTTCGTATATGGGTGCAGTTTGTTTCCCCCAAGACAATTGCAATAATAACATCAAAGGTCACTGATCAAGGATCACCATGAGAGATATAAAAATAACAAAAAGTTTTAAAATACTGTGAGCATTTACCAAAATGGGACACAAAGTGAGCACTTACAAACTTTCTAGGAACAAGGTTGCAGGTTGCCACAGACTTTCAGTTTGTCAAAAAACACAATAAAGCGCAGGGTAATAAAATGTGGTATGCCTGTAATTGTTTTTCCCATGTAACAATCAACTTCCCAAGACATCATTTTTATCTTCTATGGAAAGAGGATATATCATCTTCTCTCCTTCCACTGAGTAATTGTGGAAATAAAATTAAACAATGGATGTAAATGTGCTTTATAAACAGAAAAGTACCACCTACATGTACAGTGCTATATTTATGATTTTTTAACTGTTGCATTTAGAGAGGTAGGATAGCTTAGTACTGAATGCTCAGGTATTGCTGTACTGCTTAAGACCAATCAGAACACTTTAGTTTCTTTTCTCTTTTATTACCTATTTGTTCTAACAGAATGCAAACTTAAATCAATACTGGGCTCAAAGTAATTTAGACAGCAAATCTAGCATATTGAAAATTGGCACATAGGAATTAAATCTCTAACTGGGACTCACACTTTTGATAGTTCATAGTATTCTTTTAGTAGGGGAAAGGAACTAAAATAAGGAACATATTTTGCTCTTGTCTTTATTTCTAACTTCCTAAGTCATTTCTGGAGTTATCTGACTTTGAGCTGTGTCCAGTTGACATTCATGATTTCTATAAATGTTGTACAATTAGAATTGATCAGAATAAAATCCTCAAACAGTAAATAAGATTTAATTAAATCATATCAAATATGTTATGATAACACACAAAAGTGGTTAAATGTGTTTTTAAATCTTCAGCAATAAGTTGTAAAATAAAAAGAAAGTTCAGGTTAAACTTCAGCTAAACTAAACAATCTATTTTTATTAAAAACGGATTTATTGAGACTTATTTCAGAAGCAAGTATAAAAAATCGCTGGATTATATCCACACTAGTGATTTTTTATAACCGCTGGAATGAGTCAGTAAGAGATGGAAACATTTTAAGAAGCATGAAGAAAGATACATCTATCAGTGTAATGAAATAAAATAGCCAGTGTTAATAAAAAATAATAGTACAGCACTTTTGCAAAGTGAAATGTGAACAAACATTGATTAGTGATTGGTAAAATATATATTTTATAACTGCATTTAAACTATCTTTTGCTGGCTAGAGTTGCAGAGTAAAGAAAAAAATTAAAGAGTGAATTAAGATGGCGGCGGGACAGCCTGGTCTATGAGACGTTCCGCAAGGGAGAGCACGGAAGGCCTCTCTCCGGGGGCTGTGGATCCCATCATTGGCAGCCCGCTGTCCACGCGGAACTCGGCTGTCACTACCGCTGAAACATCACACCGGTCTGGACAATCCTGAAGGTGTGGACAGAGCATCTATGGCTGCAGCTGCTGCAGCCGCTGCAGTCGCCGCCTCAGTAGCGGCCATTACAGATCGCCCCTCCCATGCCTGAGGCGATCCACGACTTCAGACTCTGAAGCTTCTCCAAGCAAGATCTGCTGAGAGCGCTGCTGATTCCACTGCCACCGTGACATCCAGCCAGGCCATGGGCCTAAGGCAGGATCCTATCTCCAGCTTTTCTTTGGTTCTACGGGCCGACCCTCACTCAGCTCACTCCCCATTTGGGGTGGAGCAGCTGAGACAAAAGACCATAAAGGGCGACAATCCAGAGCAGTGAGATAGCACCACCTGCTGGCGACTCAAGGTAGGAAACCTACAACCCCACTGCACGAACAGACTCCAAAACAGTGCAAAGTGGGTTTCAGATTATCCATACACCTGTCAACGGATACCAGGACCTGCAGATAGATTCTGAATCACAGCTCCCCCCTTAAGTAAACCTCAAAACTGCAAAAAGGGCCACCCCCAATCTAGAGTGCAACCCCATCAACCCCTCTACCCCGGAATAGCAGAATTAAAGAAGACAGTGACGTGGAGGGAAGGAAAGAGTAGGGAGTCAAACACCGCACAAATGAAGAAAAACCAAAAGAAGAATATAAGTCTCACACAGACCCCTGGGAGGTCAGACACTGAGAAAACAGACT
>CAUYQG010175988.1:0-22755 GCA_963574415.1 Tarsius wallacei | reverse complement strand
AAGTCAGTAAACTAACAGAACCAACCAAGCACACTCTGAGACTTTTCCTTTAAGTCCAATGTCCTTTCAGCTCTGATTTCTAGCTGTCTTTGCAGGCTGGTAGATTTGTTCACAGTTAGGGTCAGTTGCCCCTGGCCTGCTGTGGAGGGTGATTCAGATCTGGGTTCCCTGCCCAGTCTATCTCTCAGATCTGGCCTGTGTCTGTTTATCAAGGGGGAAGGGCTTCTGTCTTTCCCATTTTGATGTTGTTACCTTGGATCCCCAGCAAGTGGTGCTATCTCACCACTCTAGTTGATCTTCATTCGCAGCAGCTGGAGACTGCCAGCCAATGCAGGCCAGAGTTGGCAGAAGTCAGAGGCCGCCCAGGATGGGAGGGAGCAGGCAACGGTAGCAGCAGTGGGGGCAGCCACCTCATGGTACCGGCAGCGGTGGCAATCTCAGTAGATCATGCTTGCGGGGACTTCATGGTCTGAAGTCATGGGTCGCCTCAGGCGTGGGTGGGGCGATGGCCGCATCGGCAGCATCCATGGTGGCGGTGGCCCAGAACACTGAGGTGTTTCAGCGGTAGCCGCGGCTGAGCTCCATGTGAAGAGCAGGCTGCCGACGATGGGAGCTGCAGCCCCCAGGAGAGAGCTAGAGTCTTCATGTGTGTTCGCTTTCGCGGAGGGTCTCACAGACCAGGCTGCCCCGTCACCATCTTGCCGCCAGATCCTGATTGCATTTTTAAATATATTTTTTCCGTAGAATTCATACAATGTCTTTTTTGCCTCTATGAACATGAACACATGACATTCTTGTTAATTCTATTGATGTAATTAATTATATCAGTGGATTTCCTAATGCTGAATCTCACTTGCATCTCTGGCATAAAGGGTGCTTGCTAATGATACAATATTTCAATGTGTTCACACCATGATCTCTAATATTTGAAGGTTTTCCCTTTGTAGTCATATTTCCTATTTGTCTATAATATTCTTTTTGGCACAATACATTTAACAGTCTCATGTTACCCTTATATACCCTTCCTAAAATCTATTGGAAAGATTAACTACTTTACAACTCTTGAATAGTTTAAGTAGCATTTGTTTATCAATTAGTTCATGTGTAGAATTTCCCTCTGGACTATATTAACTTGGTGCTTTTTGTGTGTGTGAGGGACACTTTGATAAATGTGCCTGTTTTTTCTATGGATATTTAACAATTTAGACTATCTCAGTGGGGGTGTTGATAAAATACATATTCCTAGAATATATATCATCTATATTTGCATGTTAATATGCATTGAAATGTACAGTTTTGTCCCTGTTTACTTTCCATATTGATATTTGACTTCAAGTTCTCCTTTGCACTATAACCTGTTGACACATCCTTCTCAAACTTACATGTATCCATTTATTACAAAGGATTGATAAAGAATTCAAATGAACAACCGCATGAAGAGAAGAATTTCCAACACAGAAGTATCTATCCCCCTTGGAACCAGAGTGAGCCACCCTCCTGACACATGGATGTGATCCTGTTTACTATCTCAGAAAGGCTCCAAACCCCATCCTTTGGGTTTTAATGGAAGCTTCGTTATGTAGGCGTGATTCATTCAGCCCTCTCTCCTCTCTCTGGAGGTGGAGTGGGGATGAAAGTTTCAACCCTCTAGTTACATGATTAGTTCCCCTGGTAACCAGTCCCCCCATCCTGTGATTATCTAGGGGTTTTTTGAAATTCACTTAATTAACATAGACTCAAGTGTGGCTGAAAAAAACTGATTTTGATAACCAAAAGTGCATCTTTTATCACTCTGGAACTGTACTAGAACTATTTCGAGAACTGAGGACAAAAGTCCAAATATTTTAACAAAAGGTCATTGTATTCCTCTAGTCACTTAGGAAATTGCAAGGGTTTTAGGAGCGGTGAGCCAGGAACCCTGGACAAAAACTAAAATATATATTTTACAAAATCACAACCTCCATTCCCACTAAATTGGGATGGTACTCAAAATGATGCCCTCTGCAGTTTGTCTCAGTTTTTATTTTATTTTATTTCATTTTATTTTGAGTTGGAGTCTCATTCTGTTGCCCAGGTTGGAGTGCACTGGCCACTCCTGCTGGGCTCAAGCAATCCTTCTGCCTCAGTCTTCTAAGTAACTGAGACTACAGGCATGCACCATCACATCCGGCTCATTATTTTTATTGTAGAGACAAGATCTTGCCAAATTGCCCAGGCTGGTCTCAAATCCGTGGGCTCAGGCAATCCTCTCACCTTAGCCTCCCAAAGTGCTGGGATTATAGGCAATTTGCCTCAATTTTAACTTGGATATTTGTCCTCTAAAAATCCATAGTTCTTGGTCAGTGTGTCAACTGGGAAATCACTCTGGATTTGGACAGATATCACTCTGCTCATAACAAAAACTCATGATGGGTTGCAACGTGCAGGTGACCATTACCCTTCTTCAAACTGGAAAGAACTCCATGAAATTCCAAAATATGACCATACATGTATGGTCAACTGACTTTCAAAGACAGTGCCAAGAATAGGGAAATAATATTTTTTTCATAAATTGGTGCGGTGACAACTGGATAGCCAAGCAATAGAGTTGGACCCCACCCCATATACCATAATTTACCAAAATAGCTCAAAGACCTAAACATAGGAGGTAAATTTATAATACTCTTGGGGAAAAAAATAGGGGTAAATATTAATGACTTAAAATTTGACAAAGAAATACTCACATATGACATGAACAGGAAAGTCAGCAAAAGAAAAATAGATAAACTGGACTTTATCAACAATAGTAACTTTTGGGCCTCAAAGGACATCATCAAAAAAGTGAAAACACCAGTTGGGATCCTTGTGCACTATTGATGGAATGGAAAATGACGCAACTGCTAGAGAAAAGAGTATGGCAAGTCCAAAAAATAAAATCAAAGCAACCATATGATACAGCAAGACCACTTCTGAGTACACCCCCCAAAAATTGAAAGCAGCAACTCAAACATATTTGTTCACCCATTCACCTACGTTCATAGGAGCGTTCTTTACAACAGCCAAAAGGTGGAAGCAACCGAAATGTCCATGAAAGGATAAATGGATCAACAAAATGTAGCATGTACCTACAGTGAAATGTTATTCAGCTTTAGAAGGAAGTGAATTCTGATACATGTTACAACACGCCAAGTGAAATAAGCCAATCAGAAACTGACAAATACTGTAGGATTCCACTTAGATGAGGTTCCCACAGTCAAATTCACGGAATCAGAAAGTAGAATAGGTTGCAAGAGCATGAAGGGAGTTGTTCAGTGAAATAGAGTTTCAGCCTTGCAGGAGGGAAACAACTCTGGGAATTGATTTCACAATGTGAATGTACTTAACACTACTAAAGAGGACATTTAGAAATGAACCAGTGATCAGGTGATGGGGCTCACGCCTGTAGTTCCAGCACTTTGGGAGACTGAGGGGAGAGGATCGCCCGAGCCCACGGGTTCGAGACCCTCCTGAGCAAATTGGCCAGACCTCATCTCTACAATCAATCAAAAAATTATTCGGGCGTGGTGGCGCATGCCTGTGGTTCCAGCTACTTGGAAGGCTGAGGCGGAAGGATCACCTGAGCCTAGAAGGTCGAAACTGCGATGGCCCTGAGCGTGCCACTGCACTCCAACCTGGGCGACAGACTAAGACGCTTACTCGGGAGGGAGGGAGGGAGGAAGGAAGGAAGAACCAGTGGCGAAAAACAAATGCTGCTTAGATGCAAATATCCTGGGAGGGTCCAGCTAGGGCTGAAGCCAGACGAGCTCGGCCACGCCCCCTCCTGCTCTGCATCCACTCCGGGGTGAAGGGGGCGGGGCCAATCAGGACCTCCTCAGAAACGACATGCGGGGCCACGCTCCGCATGCGCAGTGTGGAAGTCGCCATTCCTTTCGGCTTGCTGGGGCGATTGCTTCTCGCCTGCTCCTGAGGAGCACGGGCGACTGCCGCGCGTCCTTTGTTGCGTTGTGACCTGCAGCTACTGAGAGATTCGTAGGGAGCAAACCCCGGAAACAGAAATGGTTTGTGTGCAGGGCCGGGTGTCCCGAGAGGCGGGGTCTGCGGCCTCCCCTTCCCGCGGTCGGGTCGTGGGTCCGCGGCCCCGCGTTCCCGCGGGCGCAGCTCGCCCCTCTGTCCCCTCCGTAGGGGCCGGCCGGCCGCCGGTTCCTGTCCCTGCACGGCTACGGAGCCCTCTCTGGGAAGCTCCGCGCCGCAGCCCCGCGTCCCCCTGAGTGTGGTGCGGGGACGACGGGAGGGTCATCTGGCGTGAAGCCCTACTCGGTTTGTAGGATGTGTGCGTTTGAGATCCAGTTGGGTCAGAACCTTAAGGGTGGATTCACAGTAGAGCCTCCTTATTCGTCAGAACTGAAGCTTGGGAGGGGACAGAAGGGCACGACGTGCTCCCAGAGGCTCCTGTGGCTGCTCAAACGCCCCTGCCCCCATCACCGGGGCCCGGGGGTTCCCAACTCAAGCTTGGGGATGTAGCTGACCTACTGAATGTGGATTTTCCTTTTGAACTGTGGGGAAGCACTGTGGGGAGCTGATTAGAAAATTTGTGTTTCTTCCCTTCTAATTTCTGCATCAAATATAACCATCCTATATTTTATTCCCTTATGTGAATTTGTACAGTTTTTAGTTTCTTGGGCGGGGTGGGTGAGGGGGTATGAGTTGCCTGCGAGATGCCAGTAGAGCAAGGAAATCCTGAAACACATTTTTGTTCTTTTTAGGAATGAGAACTTCAGATGTGAGATCGGGACATTTAAGTTCTCACGCACATTTTTTAATGCTACTTCGGTGTATGCAAACAATCCTTAGAAAATTTTGAAATTTTAAAGGCTATGCTATTCGTTAAGCAGTTGGATTTCTATTTTAACTGATAACGAGGAAAACTACTAAAAGCACATGTATACCCTCCAGAATTCTAGTACACTGAAGGGATTGATTCCTAACCTCCATGTATTAAAATATGTTCCTCCTAACTGAAAGCACCTCCTGTGTTAGTGTCCTGAGTGGCAGAAGGTCAGACATAATCAGACACAGATTTGTGTCTTTTCACAAGGTCAGACTTTTATGGATGCTTATTTAGTCATAAAAACTATGAGCTACCTGGAGTTCTCAAGGAGGCAGTTCTCCTTAGTACTACCAGTTGACTCCAAGGCATGGGCACACAGGCTCAAGCTAATCCACAAGTCAGTCGTTAAATTGCAAACCATACATAGTAGTATACTTAATATATAAATGTTAGAATTTCATATCAAACAGTAACATTTAACATCAAGAGGAAAGCTGATAGAAAAAAAGGATTAATAAACCAGTCCAAGGAGAGCGATGTAGACTCAGAGAGTGTTCCTGGGCTGATCTGGTCAGTTGTCAGTGTCTTGCAAGGAAGAATCCTTGATTTGGGCAGAGTCTTTGATGACAGGAGCTGGGTGCTGATCACATGTGGTGACAAAAAGGTGTCTATTGAGATGACCACTTCTAGCTGGTAAAGTCCTGCTCTTTTTATAGCCCTTGAGTTCTGTGGTAAGGACTGATAGTGAAGGGGTACGCCCTTCTCTGCTTGGGTGTTGTTTCTATTGATTAAGTGAACATCTGGACCCTGTAGGCATGATGCCTTTTGAATGTAAGATGGAGCCTTTTTCTAAGATGGAGGTACTTATGTCAAGGGTGCTGTATGTAATGCACGCCATGATTTTAGTTTGAGGAAGGGGTTACAAAAATTAAAAATACTAAGTCACCTCGAAAATTAATTTCCTCTTGGCACCTCGATTATAAATTTTGTTTTACAGAGACTGACAACACAGGTTTTGAATATATAAGAGGCAAAGAAGATTGTTACAATGAAGATGACAAAGCTCTGTAAAGGTTCCCAAAGACATTTAGACCAATTCCAGAATCCAGTGTTTAATAGATTTATCAGATTCCAGTCTGACCATGAGCCTTCACAAGGGGTCTGACTAAAGGTCTTTTTGATCATTTGGAAGAAGTTGCGACTCCAAAATCCATCTAGGTGTTTTTCAAATGCTATTTTATTTGTGTTTAGTAGTGCTATTCCATGTGTTACTGCTTCAGTGGTGTAATTTAATTGTACTCATTCTGTATGGAATTTATCATGCGCTTGTTCAAGTTCTTTTAAATTTTCTTGTATGTGTTTGCTTATCTGTGTGGTGTCTACCCAGGGGATTTCTCATATGTTGGAGTGGCATGATGATGGAAAATCTGTATGTCATTTCTTCCATGTAAGTGGTGAGTTTTGAAGTGTTTATGACATATACCAATTTGATTAATTCTGATTGTAAGTGTATGTTGTGATTTTCTTTACTTACGTGGTTATAATAGGTCAGTGTTTTTCTCTGAGCAAACTATCTCAGAGATAGTTTGAGATAGTTTTGTGTGGTTGATAGGTAAGTAATCAATTTTAGGTACTGTAACCTGAAAGGTGTAGTATACCATGTTTAACCATTGGAATACTAATTCTTTTTGTATAAAATAACAAAGACAAATAAATAAATGTTCTTTCTAAGGCAGTTATTTGTAGATTGTGTCTAGATTCCCAAAGACATTTAGACCAATTCCAGAATCCAGTTTTTAATAGATTCATTGGATTCTGGTTTCTTTTTCTGTTTATGGAATTGCCATTGTGTCATTTGCTAGGTGAGTCTCTTCCTCTAATTCAAGTAGGTTTAATATACCTGATGCTGAATCTTCACATCTCGATGGTTTTGGATGTATCCAGTTGAACTAGAGCTGTTTTATTCCAGTTTTCTGTAAATAATTTTCCTGATCGTATTGTGTTTCTTTATGTCATTCCAAGTCTGAGTACTTAGCCTAGTACATTGTATTTGTGTTAAGTTTTCACCATAAAATTTCTTAGTGTAAATAGGTTAGTTTTTAAGATGTCTACTTTGTGATCAATATTGTAATTAAATTCCTTTTGATATTCTGTGAGGTCATTTATGAGTCCTCATTAATTGTATTATGTGCTTGTAAGACGAGGGTGGATGGGTAGTTGACATATTGGAGTTAAGTTTATGCTTAAAATCAAATAGGTCTGTTTTAACTTGGTAAATTTCTGCTGCTTGTTATTCTTGAAATGACTAACTTTGAAATAATTCTAATTTGCTGCAAATATTTGTAGCAGTTTTCTTGAACACTATTTATCTAATGGTAGTAAGTTTGGTAAAATGGGCTGTTTGTCGCTCTAGTCCTTTGAATTGTATATATTGTGACTGAATGCATATGACTTTAAATTGTTCCTTTTTGAAAAATATTTTGACTCTCCTGGGTGTTGGTTTGTAAGTTAATCTTAATGGATTAATTAGGATGGGGGTCAAATAAATTTGGTTTTAATAATTTAAGTGAAGGGTTTGTTATTCCTTTGATCCACCGTGGTTTCCAGTGTCGTTCCAGCATCCTCCTCTGACAATGATGCATGATCCAGGGTCCCAGGGTTTAACACTGGCATTTTATAAAAGCAATGTGTTTAGCTATAAACATAGGTAAGTGGAATATCTGTCTACATTTTCTATAAAATCTTTTCCTAAAGATAGTTCACATATGTCATGGACAAGTTTGCCATCTAATGTTGTGAATTTAGTGTGTGTGTTGTATTATGCTAAATTCTGAATAGTGCTATTGCCACTGGTTCAGTTTGATTTGTGAAACCTGTTGATCTAGGTATGAGTAGCCTTTTTAGTAACTAATTTATATTGAAAAATGGGTGAGAATAAGGTTCTTTACCTGTGAGTTGATGAAATGTAACTCTAACATATGTTAAGGTTGAATCATATTAATGATGATTGTCCCTTAAAATATGTGTCTTGTTGGGTAAGTTTGACTCTATACATTATCTTGGTAAGTTCCTCATTTGTGGTGTTTAATTGGTACCCTTGAAAGCAAGTTTAAGCCGGGCCCGGTGGCTCAGCCTATAATCCCGCACTTTGGGAGGCTGAGGTGAGTGGATTGCCTGAGCCCACAGGTTCGAGACCCACCTGGGCAACTTGGCGAGACCTCATCTCTACAATAAATCAAAAATTAGCCGGGCGTGGTAGCACACGCCTGTAGTTCCAGCTACTTGGAAGGCTGAGGCAGAAGGATCGCTGGAGCCCAGCAGGTCGAGGCTGTGGTGGCTGGGAGCGGCCACTGCACTGCAGTCTGGGCGACAGAGTGAGACTCCAACTCAAAAAAAAAAAGGAAAGCAAGTTTACTTATATTCAGGACAAGCTCTGGCTATATACTCTTGTGTTGTTTTAGTATGCATTTTAAAGGTAGTATGTGTAAAGTGATAGAGTCAGTTAAGATTACTGAGTGTAACCTTTGTTTCCAGTCTAATTCTGTGGTGAGAATTTTTAGTTCAATTAAAAAGTTGTGATTGTGTCAAATAAATTTTATTTTTGGCATAATAACCATAGGATAAGCAAGGTGAGTAAAGGCAAAAGTTCCCAAAAATGGAGAGATAGGCAAGTTAGTCAGATAATAGTTATAGTATGTCTTATCTTCTGCTGTTATTATATCATAGTCTAATGGGTAGCCCGGTGGCATTAGTACTTTTGCCTGTGGAAGTCTGAAATTTGGGTGTATGTAATATAAAGTGGTTGGTGTGGTAGCTATGTCTGGTCTGGTGTCTTCACTCCTTTGGGTCCAGGTTGGTACCAGAATTCATACTAAGTACTAAATGACTTATTTCTTGTTAGCTCCTCCAACATATAGTTCTGTCTGTGGCACTGAGATTTGTGTTTGGTCTGATAGATTGCTTTTTATGTAATGAGCGGTTTTGATTGGTATATGTTTCTAGTAGCATTTCCTTATCTTTTATGGGTGTGGACCATTGGTTTGAAATGTTATTGAATGCTTAGTTGTAGCTACGTTAGTTGGGTGAGTTGCATTTAGTCATGTCACTTATGCAGTCTTCTGAGGTGTGTTTAGGAATATGTACAAAGCTTCTATAAAAGTGCATTGATTGGATATATGAGTAGAAACTCTTCAGGCTTTGTATTAGGTCAAACAAATATAAACAGTGTTGTAACTGAGTCTCTCAGTATTCTTTTATCAGTCCCTTGATTGTTTTTTTCTTTTTTTGAGTCGGAGTCTCACTCTGTTACTCAGGCTGGAGTGTAGTGGCACAGTCATGACCGCCTCAGCCTTCCAAGTAGTTGGAATTACAGGCATGCACCACCACACCTGGCTAATTTTTTGATTTATTGTAGAGACAAGGTCTTACCACGTTTCCCTGGGCTCAGGCAAACCCTAGGTGCTAGGATTATAGGCGTAAGCCACAGTGCCCCTCCAGTCCCTTGATTTTCTAGCAACTGTTCAAAAAAATATGTTTTCCTAAAATATGTACTGTTGCATATGTGTATATTCAAGGCTCAGGAATTTTTATGGTTGTTTTAGGGGTAGTAGTAGCCAGAATGGAAGTAATAGTAGTATCTATTATATCCCTTATATATCTCCCAAAATTTTTGAGTCTATTCATTTTAATTCTATGTTTGATGTTAATTACATGATATGTAAACATTAAGCATAACGCTGCAAATGAACTGAGATGTAATACTCTATGGGTAAATTTCACCTTCAACTCTTCTTTAACAACGTTGGTAGAGGGTTGCTTTTAGCAGCAATATGTCTGTTGAGTTAAGTTGGGGTATTTCAAGCAAAGTAAAGTAGCTATCTGGGTTTTCTCCTCTCTTATTAAGCAGTTTAGCATTGCAACTGATACAATAAATAGGTTGGTGGCCAAGTCAGATCACCACAGTCCTCGGGGTATGTTGTATGTTCAGCACCAATAAGTGTTGAATGGTTCCTAATGCTGCAATTAGTTCAAATATGAGGTGCAGAAAACCACTTGCAGTGCCTAGGTTCTACCAGGTCTGGGCTGACTTTCCATTCTGGGCCTACCTGTTCAGGCCATTATGCTATAGCTAATTCATCAAGTAAATCTGGTGAGGTGGTTCTAGGTGGCAAAGATGAGGCCAGGGATGAAGAGGAAGGCGATAAAGACAAGACATACAGGGATGGTGGAGATTTTGGAGAGGATAAAATTGATCTTGGAGAAGCAAAGTCCATAAGCTGGTGTGCGCTACAGCTGTCAGTCTGCAAATTTGCTTAGCAAGCAGATCGTATAATTTGTAATTTGTCTCCTGTGAGGGATGTGTGCTTGTGTTGCTCTTGTGTGTCTGATTACAGTCTCTCTGGTGGCAATGTAAGTAATAACAAGACAGTAAAGTTTCTATGATAGCTAGTATGATGTGAATGAGAAAGGTAATAAGACTAGTTAAAACTGCACAAACTTGTATTCTTGTTGTTATCTTAAGTAAGTATTTATTTATTTATTTGATGGCTAGAAGTGATGATGAACTTAAAAATACCAGGTTAGTGGCAAGTAAAATTGGCTTGAAATGCACCTTCGGTTATGCTTATGGAAAATATTAGCACAGTGACTAAAAGAAAGCAGTGTGGTACCAGTATTGCAGGAAGTATGGCAAGGTCTTGGTCTAGAGAGAAATTGGAGAGAGGTTGGATGTTTTGTGTAATGGTAACTCTCCTATTTCCTGTAGTCTGATAAATATTTCCCTAACCATTAGCTATAATGTCTGCTTGGGAGGTAATGTTGTCATTTAGTCTAGTGTTCACCTTGTAAGGTATAATATTTGTATCATTTTCTTCCTTAACTTTTATGATTGTCAAGGTTGGTTGGTTAAAGTATGACTGAGGGTTGTTCTTATGAAGACTTTTGTTTAATTTGAATTAAAACATTCGTGGTTAAGAGCTTGTTGGAATGTGCTCATTTTGTCTAAGGTTTTTAGTTCTCTTTTTATTAGTCCATTAAATCTCTGTATATCCTGCTGCTGTGGGATGATAGGATTGGTGGAAATTTATTTGTATGTCCCAGTGATCTGCCAATACTTGTATAGTCCTTGACGTAAAATGAGTTCCTTGATAACTTTCTTTTACTTTAGGGGCTCCATGGTAAACTGCCCAGTTTTCTATGCTGAGCTGGTATATTTGGCTGATGGGTGGCTAGCTGCTATTACTATTCCAGTCTTTATATGTGTGTGTGTATATGGGGTGTGTGTGTGTGTTTGTCTCCATCTCCATCATTGTTATTGAGATTAAATAGTCTTGGCCAGGCGCAGTGGCTCAAGCCTATAATCACAGCACTTTGGGAGGTCAAGGTGAGAGGATTGCCTGAGCCCATGGGTTCAAGACCAGCCTTGGCAACTTGGTGAGACCTTATCTCTACAATAAATCAAAAAATTAGCCAGATGTGGTGGTGCACACCTATAGTTCCAGCTACTTGGAAGGCTGAGGCAGAAGGATCACCTGAGCCTAGTGGGTTGATGCTGGGGTGACTGTGAGCATGCCACTGCATTTCAGCCTGGGTGACAGAGTGAGACTCCAACTCAAAAAAATTTTTTTAAATGAAAAGAATAAATAGTCCTTTATAATCGATTTGTAAGCAGAAGCTAAAGGCTTTGGTTTTGTATGTATCTGTGGTTTTAGTGTTGTCTGGATTAATTTACATTGCTCACAATTAGAGGTAGCCTTTAATTTGGTGCGATGTCACCTTTTAATTTCTTACTGATGGCCATTTGTATAGTGAGTATGTGCCTAAATGTTCTTTTTGCCTATGTAATTGTAGGATTGTCTGGAGTATAACTGCTTCTGACGTCTTTATTTTTAAAGTCATCTTCCTGTTTTAATATAGTTATGGGGTATACTTGTGCTGTCTCCCATTTCTCATCTGATTTTCTCCTGAGCTGTAGTGGTGGTGATGAATGTCTTCATGAGTTGTTAGGATTTCTGTGTAGCTTTTCTTTGGGTATGTTTTATGTGTCAACGGTTATGATTTGGACCATATATCTTTACCACTGAATTTTAAGTTATTTTGTTTCCATTTCTGTGACCTTAGGTCTGTGCCATTTATGACTATCCATGAGTCTGTGAAAATGTACATTTTCTTTTGTTTTTTCTGATTTTGAGTGTCTGACTGCCAAGACAGCTGCAGTCGGTTCTGCTGTTATACAGAAAATGATATCTCTCATTCCTCCAGGAGTGTCTGGTTCTGGGATCCAAGTGCTGCTGCTGTCTACTGAGTCTGACTTTGGATCACAGAGGCTGATCTGTCTGTAAACCAAGTGTTAGGCAAGACATTAGACCACAAATTGTGATGCAATCTTCTCAAAATTTCCAGATAAAAACCCATGGGTTCCTAGAACACTTACCTAGTAGGGAAAGCCTGTACTACAAGGCGCCTGCCCTACAAAAGATAATTCCAGGGTATAGGGGTTCCCCCCTCATTACCGTGTTATTAATTGGGATTCTTCTTGTTTATGTTCCTGGTCATTGTTTACCATTATAATGTCATCTATATATGATATTATTAGTGATATGTATTTTGATTGGTCTATGTGTGACGATAAAATGGAGTGAGCTATTACTGGACAATTTAAATATCCCTGTGGTAACCTTTTAAAGTGGTATTGTTTGCCTTCCCAAGTAAAAGTGGTATATTCCTGACTTTCTTGGTCTATTGGTATGGCACAGAACATGTCTGACATGTCTGTGGTTACGTAGTATTTGCCACTGTAATTAGTGGTCTTATTAATGACTTCTGCTTCTGGTAATGCTCCTAGCATTTTAGGTAAGACTTTATTTAAATTTCTATAGTCAGTATTTAATCTGTATCTCCCATTTGGTTTCAGAACAGGCTATCCTGGACTATCAAAGTTATTTGAAATGCAAATTATAGTAATAACTTCCTCGAGGAGTCCTAGAATTTTTCTGTTTTTTTTAATGTTCTCTCTACAATGAATATTGTTTAGTGTATGTAGCCTGGTGTGGTCTAGGCAGCGTTCTGGGGTTCATTTTAATTTGTGCTAGGTTAGAGAATTTTAGTTCCTTCCGTTTCTTAATAGGCCACCATAGGTCAAAAAGTTTTGGAATCAGATCCATTCCTATAATGTCTTCTAATTCGGGTGAACAGTTAAAAGTGCCAGGTAGATGTACAGAGTTATAGAGCAGTATAGAAGCAGATATTGGGAAACCCTAGGTTAAATTTCTCCAGATCCTTCTGTACAGACGTTTGTGTTGGAATGTGGTGTATTATCACTAAGAAGGCTTATTTGTAATCTGTCTACAAGAAATGTGTATGTATGTGTATATTCATCAGTGTGTAGAGCCAGTTGTATAAATGATCTGTTAGCCCCAAGTTTGAGTGTTGTAGCCCACACCCAGGAAGATTCTAGTTTTTTGAGAAAATTTTTTTTGTAAAATTTTTCTGTTGTTGCTGTTTTTGAAATTATAGCTTGGGTCTTAGACCTTGAGAGGGTGTTTGCACGTTATTTTGATATCTGGCTGGTGGTCTTGGATGGCCCTGCTACAGTTTGGTCCTGGTATCCTTATTTTGCTTAGATTGCCAATTATTTTGTCTGGCTTGCCAATTTGTCTACCTCAGTTTATTTTGCCAACGTGTACTAGGTCTGTTTTCAAAGTACTTTGAGTCGTGTATATTGAATGTAAAGAATTTTTGTTCCTTCCTGAGTTTATCTCCTGGCATTTGTATTAAGCTATTACTGTATGAGTTTCTGGTAATTCTGCAGAAAGTTTACATGTGTCTAGTATATCTTGCATGGTGTTCTGCATGCTGAAAGAGCATTCACGTAGGAGACCTTCAGGTAAGGCTGTGCTCCTAATAGAAGTGCTCTCTTAATTTCATTTATAGGTGGACTTTCAAATAGAGTTGCATATCAGTTGTATCTATCATATACCATTTCTTAAATACTGATTTATTTGTTTTTCTTTGTGCCCATGTTAAATCATTTCATTTGATTGCATTTCTGAATTTTGTTGAGTCTAAGTATGGGTGGGTGGATCTCCAGGCACTCCTGTTAGTGCCTCACAGACTCCTCTATATGGAGGCTTTAGCTAGTTGCTACTTTGTGCCTCCTAGAGTTGCCCATAATAGCCGTAAAGTTGCCATAGGCTTCTGATGCAAAAAAACTGACCTCAGCTTCACACTATGCTGTTAAAACTACAATTACCATGTTGGACTGGACTTTCCTAAGAGTAGAGACTCTCCCAGGCTCAGAGCATGAGATTCTACTCGGTGGCCCATTATGCCTTGGGTCTTGGAAACAGCACCCTACAGGAGATGTCCTTGTGACTTCCCCCTCTTGCCAGACCCCTTGCTCCTGAGTGAACAACAGTGAGGAGTTCATGGGGAGATTATAAACTATGGATGACATCACCACATTTGTACATGGTGGAGCTCTCATCCCTATGTCCGGATAGACCTGATAGACAACTGAATCCAAGGTTAGCACAACTGACCAAACATCAGGCAGTCATCTTAGTACTGGCCAACAACCAGCCCCATCTGCACATGTTTACACACTTTTGGGTGATAATCTGAGTTGCCCTTTTGTGGTAAGAGAACTCTGGAAATCTCTTACCTCCCAGATACCCAAAATAGAAATCAAGTTAACACAAGTCCACCATGCAAGGCTCCACCAAGACACCCCTTATTCACATCAGCATTCCAGACATTATGGATACTAACCAAGGCTCTTATTTCACTTCTCAGAACATATGGTGATGGACTTTTGAACAAGGCATTCTATGGAACTTTCACTTGCTTTACCAGTCTCAGTCTCAGAAAGCACCATAATGACCTAGTAAAATAAGTTCAAATTAATTGAATGAAAGGTCACATGTTTCATTCATCAGAGTCATCAGGAGTGAACTGTCATAAGTCTGGCTTCATCTTTTTTTCTTATTTTTCCAATAGACTATTTTTAGAGCAGTTTAGGTTTAAATAAAAATTGATCAGAAAATAGTGCTCCACATAACCCCTCTATTTTCACACAGTTTGTCCCTTTTTAAAAATATCTTGTATTACTGTGACACATCTGTTACTATTGTACCAATATTGATACGTCAAATCTACAGTTTACATTAGGCTCACTTTTATACAACTTACGGGTTTTAGCAAACGTATAATGACTGTGTCCATCATTTCTGCTTAGTATAGGATACCTCCACTGGCCTAAAAATCCTCCATGCTCTTCATTCATCCCTCCCTTTTACCTCCTATTTTTGACAACAGTATTTTTACTCTTTCATAGTTTTGTCTTTGCCAGAATGTCAGATTCAAACAAATATAGCATATAGCCTTTTCAGATTATCTTCTTTGATTTAGAAGTCTATTTTTAAGTTTCCTCCATGGTTTTTATGACTTGTTCCAAGATTTCTTTTTATCATTGATCAATACTTCATCCTATGGATTAACCACAAATTTTTCATCCAGTTGCCTATTAACAGAAATGTTGGCTCACTCTGCAGTTTGGAAATTATGGATAAAACTCCTATACACATTCACATGCAGGTTTTGGCGTGAACATAAGTTTTCAACTCATTTGAATAAATACGTAAGACATGATTGGTTCATCATATAGGTTCTGACAATTAAGTTTGTGAATTCATCCTAAAAAAAGTGCTATATACCCCATTGCTGAATATCACTATGGTCACCTTCGAAGTACTCCTCCTGAGAAACTGCACTGATGCCAGCACCTAGTCTACCCATCAAAGCAATTTTGGAACTCTTTTTCTGGAATGCCCATCAGAACTGTTGTCATATTACCCTTGATGTCCTGAATGTCATCAAAATGTCTTCCTCTCAGTATTTCCTTTATCTTTAAGTTTAAAAAAAAAGTCATTAGGGGCCAGATCAGGTGAGTAGGGATTGTGTTCCAATACAGCTATTGTTTACTGGCTAAAAACTCTCCCTCAGACAGTGCTGTGTGAGCTGGTACATTGTCTTGATATAAGAACTCCTTCAGGACCATTTTTGCACACGCCTTTCTCATGCCAAGTTTTTTAGGTAAGATTTTCCTGTTTCTCTATCGATGTTTATTTGGTCTGCTCTGCTTCTTACAGTCAGCCAATGATTTTGCCACACAATTCAATGAATTTTTGCAGTGTCAGTTCTGCTTGTTACTGGCCGTCCTGACCTCTCTTCATCATTGATGTTTTCTCTTCCCTCAGAAAATTTAATCCATTTGTACACTGTTGTTTTCCTCACGGCATTATCCCCATAAACTTGGACTAACATGCCCCTGATTTCACTTCCATTCTTGCCAAGTTTAACAAGAAATTTAATGTTTGTTAATTGCTCTAATTCAAACTCTAACATTCTTGCGATGATAACTCTGATGGTCAGTCCAGAAAGAGTTTCAAAATTGCTTTGACTGGTGGACTAGGTGCTGACATCAGTGCATAGCTTCCCAGAGTGACCATAGTGATATTCAGGAATGAGGTATATAGTACTTTTTCTAGGATGAGTTCGTGAACTTAACTGTCAGCTTCATATGTTAAGAGTATGTTTTGTAGGAAACTTGCCCATATTCTAAAGTATGTGTTCAATTTTCCATTTTCACCAGCAAGGAATGAGGAGTTCTACATCTTCATTGTCATTTAGTATTTTCTGTGATTTGAAATTTAGCTATTCCAATCAGTGTATAGAGAGCTATCATTCAATTATGTTTTCAGTTCACTAACACCACATGATGTTGAGCATCTTTTCATTTGACCTCTCTGAATCTGGTGATGTGTATGTTCTGATCTTTTGTCTATTTTTAATTGGGCTATTTGTCGTCTTATTGTTTAGTTTTAATAGTTCTTTTGCCAGTTGTTTATAAATATTTTGCAAAGAATTTCTCCAAGTCTGTGGCTTGTCTTTTTATTCTCTTATTAACATGGCTCCCAGAGCAATAGTTTTATTTTTAATGAAATCAAACTTGTAATTATCTAAAAAGTCATCATCAAACCCAAGATCACCTAGAATTTTTCCCTGTGTTATCTTCTAAAAGTTTTCTAGATTTCCATTTTACAATTACATTTATGATCTGATTTGTGTTATTTTTTGCAAAAGGTATAAGGTGTATGTCTAGCTTAATTTTTATGTGGTTGTATGTTATTTTCAGCACTACTTGTTGAAAAGAGTTATCTTTTTATCATTAAATTGTATTTGGTTCTTTATCAAAGAACAGTTAACTATATTTTTGTGGTTGTATAGGAAAGCAGTTGACTTTTGATTTTTGTTGCTTTTTGTTTTGAGTCAGGGTCTCACTTTGTTGCCCAGGCTGGAGTGCAGTGGCACAATCACGGCTCACCACAACCTCAGCCTCCTGGGCTCAGGTGACCTCTCAAGTAGCTGGGACTACAGGCATGCACCAACCCACCCTGCTAATTCTTTGGTTTTTTTTTTTTAGTTTATTTTGTGTTTTGTTTTGTTTTCTGTTTTTTTGTAGAGAGGAAGTCTTGCTGTGTTGCCTAGGCTAGTCTCAAACTCCTGGGCTCAAGCAGTCCTCCCACCTGAGCCTCCCAAAGTGCTGAGATTGCAGGCATGAACCACCACACCTGGCAGCAATTAACTTTTACTAACCTTGTTATACTTTAACCTTGCTATACTCTTAGAAGTGCTGGGAGTTTTCTTTGTCGTTGTGGATGTTTTTAGATTTTTTGTATAGATAATGATATCATATGCAACAAAGACAGTTCCATTTCTTTCTTCCTTATCTATATAGCTTTTATTTCTTTTTCTTGTTGCACTAGCTAGGGCTTCCAGAATAATATTAAACAGAAATGGTAAGAGGGGACTTTCTTGGCTTATTCCTTGTGTTACCAGGAAAGCATCTAGCTTCTCATCATTCAATATGATGTTAACTGAAGGTGTCTTGTAGCTGTTGTTTAGAGGTACAAGAGAGGAAGTGAATAGAGAGGAAGTTTCTCTCTGTTCCTAGTTTGTTGTCATAAATGGGCGTTGGGCTTTGTCAAATGTTGATTTTTTTTTTTAAGTTCCTGCTCTCGTTTGTCATGTTAATAATTTTTGTTTTCTCTTTTTTTCTTTCTTACTTTGAGTAGGCATTTGTCAATTTTCTTGTTCTTTTCACAAAACCAGCTTTTTGCTTTTCTCTATTAATTTGCCATAATGTTCTTCATTTCTTCTCTTTGTTAATTATTGTCTTGTGCTTACTTTGGGCTCAGTTGATTCCTGCTTTTAGTTTTCTAATGTAGACTCAGATTATTATTATAGATTTTTCTTTTGGTAGTATGTGTTCAATAGTATAAATTTTCCTCTTAGTCTTTTAGTGTATTCCACAAATGATTTCCATTTAATTCAATATGATTTTAAATATATCTTTAGGCTTCTTTGATCTCTGTGTTATTTAGAAGTATGTTGTTTAATCTCCAAGTATTTGTGAGTTTTCAAGCTGTCTTTCTGTTAGTGATTCCTGGACTGATACCATCGCAGTCTGAGAGCATATCTTATACTACTTCTGTTCTTTCAAATTTGTTAAGGTGTGTTTTATGTTATGGAATGTAGGTTATCTTGGTGAATGTTTCATGTGAACTTGAGAAGAATGTATAGTCTGCTGTTGCTGGTTAAAATATTCTGTTTTTCACTTAAAGCCAGCTATTTAATGGTGTTGTTCAGTTCAACAATATCCTACCTGATTTTCTGCCTGCTGGAACTCCTAAAACTTAGGGGTTTTGAAGTCTCCTACTATACTAGTGGATCCATGTGTTTCTTCTTGGAGTTCTATCAGTTTTGCCTCATTATTTTACCATTTTGTTTTTATGTATATACACACAAAGCTTTCTTAGTGAATTGACCACCTTCATTATGTAATATCCCTCTATCACTGAGATTTTTATGCTGTGAAGTCAGCTTTGTCTGAAATTAATATAGCCATGTGAGCTTTCTTTTTGTTACCAAAAGTTTATCTTTCTTTCTTCTTTTATTTGTAATGTATTATGTTTGTTTTATCCACTATGGTAGTATCTGTCTTCCATTGATTTTACTATGATTGTTGATTTAGTTGGGTTAATGTCTACTTTTTTATTTTTTACTGTTTTCTATTTGTTCTTTCTTGTCATCTTTCATTCTTTTTCTACCTTCTCTACTTTTATTAAACATTTTACCTAATTCCATTTTTTCTCCCCTCTTAGCATATCAATTATAGTTTGCTTTTAACAGCTTTAGTGATTGATTTTGATTTTTGTAGTATACTTTTATAACTAACCCAAGCCTCTTTTGAATAACACAATACTACTTTATTTGTCCTGCAAGCACTTGTTGAAAAAGCATTCCCAATTCCTCCCTTCCTGTCCTTTGTAACATTGCTGTCATACATATCTCTTTTGTTTTTGTTTTTTTTTTTGAGTTGGAGTCTCGCTCTGTTGCCCAGACTGGAGTGCAGTGGCCGCTCCCAGCCACTGCAGCCTTGACCTGCTGGGCTCCGGCGATCCTTCCACCTCAGCCTTCCAAGTAGCTGGAACTACAGGCGCGCGCTACCACACCTGGCTAATTTTTGATTTTTTGTAGAGATGAGGTCTCGCCAAGTTGCCTAGGTGGGTCTTGAACCCGCGGGCTCAGCCTCCCAAAGGCACGGGATTACAGGCTGAGCCACCTAGCCCGGTTTCATACATATCTCTTAATCCATAAGCTATAATTGCCAAATACATTATTGCTATTAGTATGTTAAACAAACTCACATCCTTCAGTTTAAGAATAAGAAAAACACTGCCAGGCGTGGTGACTCAAGCCTGTAATCGCAGCACTGTCGGAGGCCGAGGCAAGAGGATTGCCTGAGCCCAGGGTTTCGAGACCAGCCTGGGCAACTTGGTGAGACCTCATCTTTATAATATATATATATTTTAAAATTAGCTGGGTGTGGTAGTTCGGGCCTATAGTTCCAACTGTTTGGAGGACTGAGGCAAAAGGATCGCCTGAGCCTAGCAGGTCAATGCTGGGGTGGCCATGAGTATGCCACTGCACTCTAGCCTGTGTGACAGTGAGACTCTGACTCAAAAAAAAAAGAAAGAAAAACAATTTTTTTTAACCTTCATTTATTCTCTGGTGCTCTACTTTATCATTTTTTGTGAGAAATTTGCTCTGACAATTTTCTCAATATTTCTTTTTTTTATTTTAAAGATGTTGGGTACAATTCAGGGTTAGGTATACAAACGTTGATTATGCAAGTATCCTTGTTGATGAGGTGTGCCCCTCGCTCCCCTAGCAGTTTCCCTCAACTGCCAACCCTCTCCCCAGCAGTTTCCCACTACTGCCAATTCTTTTCTTATAGTATTATGACAATTGTTCAAGGTCCGCTTTGAGTGAGAATGTATGGTACTCTGTTCTTTGTTTCTGTGACAGATCACTGAGTATGCTCAACTCTGAATCCATCCAAGTTGCTGCGAAGTCCATATGTTTGTCCTTCTTTATGGCTGCATAATATTCCCTTGTGTATATGTACCACGTTTTTTTATCCAGTCCAGCTTCAATGGGCAGCATGGTTGTTTCCATGTTTTTGCTATTGTGAATAGAGCTGCAACAAACATACATGTGCAGGTATCTTTTCTGTAGAATGATTTGAGATCCTCCGGGTATATTCCCAGTAGGGGAATTGCTGGATCATATGGAAGGTCAATTTCTAGTTCTTTCAGAAATCGCCACACTGTCTTCCAATTAGGTTGCACTAGTTTGCATTCCCACCATCAGTTTAGAAGCTGTTCCTTTTTCTCTGCATTCTCACCAGCATCTGTTGTTGTTTGTTTTATTAATGGCCATTCTTACTGGGGTGAGGTGGTATCTCAATGTAGTTTTGATTTGTATTTCTCTGATGATTAGTGAGGCTGAACACTTTTTCATGTGTCTGTTGGCTGCCCGTATATCTTCTTTTGAGAAGTGTCTATTCATGTCTTTTGCCCACTTTTTAATGGGCCTGTTTGTTTTTTTCCTTTCGGCACATTTGAGTTCTTCAAGTCTACTTTCTAGCCACTGTGTGGGAAACCGGGCTTTATATATGCCTTCTCACAGGCTATGTGCAGGAGAGAGGCAAAGGTAAAATTGACTCAGGAACACTTTGCAAACTACCAACTCAGGGGGTTGATAATTTGAAACTGTTTACACTCCAGTGTCACTTTTAAAAGATCATTTTGTTCCCGGATGAAGTGGTCATAGGAAGGATACTGCTGGGTGGAAGATATTTTTGGATTCAATGTGTCAAATTCTGTCTTCAGACACTACTGTCCCTGTGCCTCTTCTTTTGGTGGGAGGGAAGGAATTCTGATGCCATTTGTTTGTGACCAGGGGAGATAAAATTGTCAGTTTTGATCTCACTGTCACATCATCTCTAAATCGTGATGGTTTTGAGCAGGAGTCAGGTAATGAGAATTACAACCAACATAAGCTTCTGACTGTCTCAAGGCAGGATTGCTGGAATTTACTTTTAAAGCTTCCCAAGGTGTTTGCCTAATAATATACTTCTATACGACTCAGCCAGAAAGCAGATCTCAACCTCCAGTGTTGGTGATGAGAAGGCAAAGACCACCAGCAACATTTGGGTTCACATGCATTCAAGCATTACTTGTAATCTAGTGGCATGACCTTCACTTAGCTAATTGGTCTCAATGTCACTGGGATCCTCCAAGAGGAAAATCCATTCTCCTTCTAGGGTAAAATGTGTCCATCAAGAACCCCAGAGGAGTAATTTTTACCTTGTAGTAGTTTTTGTTACCTCAAAAGACTGAGCAAAGAGATATCTTATATTTTTACCCTCTTGATTCTTTTTTTTACTAGGCAATTGACTTCAGGAATCAGGATTCCTTGATAAAAATAATAGCATTGCCATTGGAATTATCAATTTGCTTCCTTCCTACAGTTAGATATTAATTTGAATCTGTCTTTTCCTAAGCTAATACAAGCTGTAAGTGTCTCACTTCGGTTCTTTTAATTGGCTGAGTTACCATGTGATCTAATATCATGAGATTGGAATCTCAGTTATTTAAATATAATTTCTAAGTAATATCAAGGTTTTCAAACTATAAACCTCTCATTTCCAGACAAATTAAAGGTTTTCTTTTAGCATCTGCCTTTAGAGGGAAGAGGACTTAAGAAAGAAGGCCTTGTTATTACTGAAGTCAGTGAAGGGGGGAATTTCAAATCTGATTCTTCAGGATACACTGGTA
This sequence comes from Tarsius wallacei, assembly GCA_963574415.1. Classification (NCBI taxonomy): domain Eukaryota; kingdom Metazoa; phylum Chordata; class Mammalia; order Primates; family Tarsiidae; genus Tarsius; species Tarsius wallacei. The sequence goes on along the minus strand of CAUYQG010175988.1, from coordinate 705 downwards.
CCTGCCTATCTCCCGGAGGCATTGCCTTTCCAGTAGTTACAATGGGGCTATTAATCAAACACTGTTAAAATTAGAGGTGCCTTGAGAATGTGGGGAAATTCGAGAAGACCGGTATCCTCAGAAGGCCCAAGAACAGTTGACATCTGTTGTTCTGATCAACGTTTACCCTTCTGAGAACAGCCGTGTACGGCTCTGTTATTATGCACAGCTGACATTTAAAATATCCTTTTAAGTAGGTTCAACAGGGAGGAGGCCATTATTATGATTTTTATAATTATTACAACTGAAGTTGATTTTAATTTGTTACATGGCTCTGGGTTGGGCACATGTTAAACTAACTCTGGCTGTGGAGGGTGGTGCCTGTTTTTTTTTTTTAAGTTTTATTTTAAAGATGTGGGGTACAATTCAGGATTAGGTATATAAGTGAACCTCATACAGGTAAAGTTTGGGCCTCCCTTTGGTCCCCACTTTGCCTGGTTTGAGAGCAGGTACCCTTATTGATGTTGTGTTTCCACCCACACCCCCCACCCCCGGCAGTACAGTATCCAGCTGCTGCCAATCCCTTTCTTATAGTATTATGGTAAATGTTCAGGGTCCACTTATGAGTGAGGACATGTGGTACTCTGTTCTTTGTTTCTGTGATAGATCACTGAGTATTATTGACTCTAAATCCATTCACGTTGCTGCAAAGCCCATATGTTTGTC
>CAUYQG010175987.1:0-14841 GCA_963574415.1 Tarsius wallacei | reverse complement strand
TACAAATGTAATTGCACATGAATTCATTATTTTTACTTAAAACTCATCTAACATATTTATATGAAGTACAGTCGCAATGATTTGACCAGCTTTTTCTCCTCAACCTTTAATTCTATTTTTATTATTTTATTATTATTATTAATTTTTTTTGAGTTGGAGTCTCATTCTGTCGCCCAGACTGGAGTGCAGTGGCCGCTCCCGGCCACCACAGTCTCGACCTGCTGGGCTCCGGCGATCCTTCCGCCTCAGCCTTCCGAGTAGCTGGAACTACAGGCGCGCGCTACCACGCCCGGCTATTTAATTCTATTTTTAAACCTTCAGAAAATCTGAAACAATAATAAGATGAATAGCCATATACCCTTTTTCTCGATTTACCATTTGTTAATATTTTGCCACATTTGCTTTATCATTCTGTATTGATACACACAAGCATCTACACACTTTTGGGGGTTAAATTATCTGAGCATTGGTTGTAGACATGACACTAGATCCCTAAATATTTCATCATGTAGCTCTAGGAAACAAAGACACATATCAACACAACCACATGTTATTGCGATCAGAAAATTTAACTCTACTATTAACTAATAAACAGCCTGTGTTTAAACTTCCCCAGTTCTTTATATTTTTCTTTCTGATCCACGCTGCCTACAGCAATCACACAATGCATTTAGTTATGTTTCTTTAGTCTCTTTTAATCCAAAGCAGTTCCCCAAACTTCTCTTCAACATTCTTGATAATGATATTCTATTTATTTATTTATTTATTTATTTATTTATTTATCTGAGTCGGAGTCTCACTCCGTCGCCCAGACTGGAGTGCAGTGGCCACTCCCGGCCTCCGCAGCCTCGAGCTGCTGGGCTCCGGCGATCCTTCCGCCTCAGCCTTCCAAGTAGCCGGAACTACAGGCGTGCGCTACCACACCCGGCTAGTTTTTGATTTATCGTAGAGATGAGGTCTCGCCAAGTTGCCCAGGCGGGTCTCGAACCCGCGGGCTCAGGCAATCCACTCACCTCAGCCTCTCAAAGCGTGGGACTACAGGCTGAGCCACCGAGCCCGGCTGATAATGATATTTTAAAGAATCTGGGCCTGTTGTTTTTGCAGAATGTCCCTAAGTTTGGATTTTCCAGTTGACTCCTCTTGACTAGACTTTGGCTAAATATTTTTGACAAGGGTACCTATAGGTAATGTTGTGTCTTCATCAGAAGGCACATGGTGCCAACCAGTTCCATTATTTATTCATTTTGAGTTAGAGTCTCACTCTGTCGCCCAGGCTGGAGTGCAGTGGCATGCTCATGGCCACCCCAGCATTGACCGAGTAGCCAGAACTATAGGTGCGTGCTACTGCCCAGCTAATTTTTTATTTTATCTTGGAGACATCTCGCCAAGTTGCCCGGGCTGGTCTCGAACCCGCGGGCTCAGGCAATCCAATCGCCTCAGCCTCCCAAAGTACCGGGATTACAGGCTAAGCCACCGAGCCCGGCCACCAGCACCATTATTACTGGTGAAGCTTGAACATTTGGGTAAGGTGGTATCTGGCAGATTTCTCCATTGTAATGATCTTCTTTTCTCTTTGTAATTAATAAGTCTTTTGGGGTGATACTTTGAGACTGCATGAATATCCTGTTCCAACAAAATATCATTCGGCGGTTACGCATTCGTTGCTAAATTTGGCCTGAATCAATGATAACAAAACTTCTTTTATAAAAAAATGATTTTCCAGTTTTATTATTTCTTCTATATTTATTTTATTTTTTATTTTTTTTGAGTTGGAGTCTCACTGCGTCGCCCAGACTAGAGTGCCCTGGCTGCTCCCGGCCACCGCGGCCTCGACCTGCTGTGCTCTGGCGATCCTTCCGCCTCAGCCTTCCGAGTAGCCGGAATTACAGGCACGTGCTACCACGCCCGGCTGATTTTTTGATTTATCGTAGAGATGAGGTCTCGCCAAGTTGCCCAGGCGGTCTTGAACCCGTGGGCTCAGGCAATCCACTCACCTCAGCCTCCCAAGACGCGGGATTACAGGCTGAGTCACCGAGCCCGGCTAATGGCACTATTATTATGACTCAATTATTTTTTATTCAGTAATCCATTATGATTGTAATTCTTTATGCTCAAATTGTCCCAGATTTCCTGGTAAGAATGCCTCCAGGTTAGCTCTTAAGCCCTTTAGACATGTTCTCATCAGTCTTGGAGCATGTCCTTGTACTTGGGAAACAAGATATTTCAGGCTCGGTTTGTACATTTCTCACTCCAGACCTGGAATCCACCATTTTCAATGAAGCCTTGGTTCCTTTTAGTAGAAAATGGTGCTTGGAGGCCACAGTCTGGGTGCTAGGGGTCTTCATTGCTTCCAGCCCTTTTTACTTACTCAATCTGGTGAAGGATTGGTCTTTGCTTTTTAACCACCCTTCAAACCAATTCTCTCCTCCACCTCCATTTTCTTTTCCCCCTGCAGTGAGCATCAAATCCTTGACAAAATGTGAGAAGCTCTGAAGACTAGAAACCGTGAACCCAAATGGCACATTTGAAGGGAGAAAACGTCCTTTTTTTCCCAGTGCTCCCCTTCCTCTCTGAGCTCACATGGGTTACAAACTGAGTTTTTTTCAGGACTATATAGGAAGAAAGGAATCATGGCAGTAGTTTCCCAGTCAGATCTCTTTCTGGGAAGGGAGAGGTGAAAAGGAGGAATTTCATCTCACACAAATATCATTTGAATTTTAAAAGTTTAGGTCTAATTGCTACTTGTGACTATAGTCAAAATTGACTTAATACATTGTAATTATACAGTTTGAATGTGTAATCAGAAATGCAAAACTTGATGCCTTTGATTTTAATTTCCATAACTAAAGCCTCTTGGTTCATATAATTCAGTGGTTTCTGGGCTGAAATACTTTTTTCTAATTAATGGTCAAGATGTTCACAGTAGTCTAGATCACCCTGAATAATGCATTTTATTCCACATCAAGATTACACTTGTCCCCTTACTGAGTTGATCACCACCTTGACAGTAGAAAGACATCACCTAGGCAGTCAGTTCTTGAATTCTTAAGTGGCCTAAGATTTACATTACCCTGGCAGATAAAAGGGCCAAATTTACCAATCAACTATCAAATAGTCTCAGAAGATTAAAAAACAATTAGTTTGCAACAACTGGAGTTGTACTCCAGTGTTTTAATAAAATGTTCTTCACTAATGAACAGAGTCTAAGGAAAATCATCACAGGATTCCGTAAGACACAAAAGAAACTATGGAGTATCCATCCTGTGAAATCCAAACTCTGGCCATCCTCAACACTTTTCTGTTCAAGATCAGCCTTTGTCATGTTTTGTGTCAAAATACATAAGGCATATTGGCAACCATCAAAAACTCAAAACAAAATGGTTCAACATATAGGTGACTCCAACTCAAATCCTTATGTGTGGTTTAAAAACAATATTAATGATAACATTTGCAAATCCAAAAAATTATGTGGGTTTGGCTGGACAGTGGCACCTCCGACGCTGGGGAGAGGCCCTTGGAGTCTCTGTCCATCCAGTCGCCGACCCCATTAACATGGAGAGCCACGCCCAGGGAGGAGGAGCCAGACCAAGTGCCCAGGGACATGGGCATGACTGATAAGTAGCACCCCCTACAAACCGGTATTTTATTTTTCAAATAAGAAATAAACAGGTCGGGCTCGGTGGCTCAGCCTGTAATCCCAGCACTTTGGGAGGTCTAGGCGAGTGGATTGCCTGAGCCCGCAGGTTCGAGACCCACCTGGGCAACTTGGCAAGACCTCGTCTCTACAATAAATCAAAAAAATTAGCCGGGTGTGGTAGCGCACGCCTGTAGTTCCAGCTACTTGGAAGGCTGAGGCAGAAGGATCGCCGGAGCCCAGCAGGTCGAGGCTGCCATGGCCAGGAGCGGCCACTGCACTCCAGTCTGGGCGACAGAGTGAGACTCCAACTCAAAAAAAGCCAACCATAGATAAATAAATAACATTAAAAGATAGAAATACATTCATGCCTATCTCTAAAACTCATAACTCCTTTAAAGGCTTATTATAGAAGTTAAGATGTAGATTATAAATTACTCATCTGCTCCCAGTGAAGCAGACACAGGACCCAGCAGAATCCCAGCTGAGTACAGGTACAATCAGCCTGGCCTCAGTGGGTTTGAGGCAGGTTATCAGTGTAGGTTAGACAGAGATAGATGTTTCTTTTCTTTTCTTTTTTTTTTTTTTAGAGTTGTGGGGTACAAATGAGGATTTGCTAAATAAGTAGGCTGCATGCAGGTGACGTCCGGTTTGTGACTGGCCCTGTCTCCCCTTGGTAGTGGACCAGGTACCCTTTGTACTGTCATGTACCCTTCTTCCCCGCCTAGCAGTGCCTGGCATCAAGGTAAGTTTCTTGTAGGCAGTTTAATTAAAACAGGATAAGCGTTCAGACCTGACCACCCTGTGAGATGGAATATGGATTTACCAGTGCAGCAAATCACAGAAACAATAGGGAATTTTACCCAAACACAAACATGTTCTGAGAAAAGCCTAACTTCTTAGCCCATCAAAGGTGGAGAGATGGTCCTCAAAACTTGTGACCAGAGATCTGCAGCCCATTTTCTTAGTTCATGGTTAGCTTAATAGTTGTTTAAAAAGTATATAAAGCTTCTTGTCAAAAGCAAGCCTGTGTTCTCTCTCTCTCTCTCTCTCTTTTTTTTTTTCCTGAGCGGGAGGGAGTCTCACTCTGTTGCCCTGGATGGAGTGTAGTGGCGCGCTCATGACCGTCACAGCCTCAAACTGCTGGGCTCAGGTGATCCTTCCACCTCAGCCTTCCAAGTAGCTGGAACTACAGGTGCACGCCATCATGCCCAGCTAATTTTTCTTGATGTATTGTAGAGATGAGGTCTTGCCAAGTTGCCCAGACCGGTCTCATACTCATGGGCTCAGGCAGTCCTCTCACCTCGACTTCCTAAAATGCTGGGATTATAGGCGTGAGGCACTGCACCCGGCCTGTTCTTTCTCTTAAGACACCTGTTGTGCCTGCTTCTTTCTCTCTAATAATACTTTGGATTTGCTCTGAAATTCTTTTCTGTGGAAGTCAGACTAGCCCATGGAGCAACAGGCTGTGGTGTCACTAGAGCTGTGCTATGCTACTTGTATTGCATGTTAAAGACACCCCTTACTCCTGGGTCCTATCTCTGCAGTAGCGGAACTGCTGAGTGGGAACTTAGCCTGATGTAGTGAAAGGCTCCCAGTTTCACTTCCAGGAAGCCCATCCCAGAGCTGATGGGACAGACAGCCTCACCAACCAAATTAAGACACAAGAACCATACTGTTTGTTGAAACAATGGGGGCAACCCCCTCGGGTCCCCTCCAGCTGGGAGCTTTTCTGTCCTCTCAATAAATCCTGCTTTCCAAAAACAAAGAAAGAAACAATGGAAAACAGAGCTAGAAACAAGGAAAGAGATGGAGCAAGTCAGTGCACCTAGAATAGGGTACAAAAGGTGGGTGGAAGGACCACAACTTCTGAATCCTGGGTTACACCACGTTTACAGGTCCTGTCCTACTCTCAGTGCCGTCAGCCTTTCCCACAGATGGGGACCAGAGTTGAAAGAAAGCAAGTGGACACCAGGTGCCTGGGGCCTACACACATGGGAGCTAACAGCATGAAAGTGCCTGGTCTAGGGGTAACCCCTTTGGGTCCCCTCCCACTGTGGGAGCTTTTCTGTCCTCTCAATAATTCCTGCTTTCTAAAAAAAAAAAAAAAAAAAAAGACAGTGCCTGGTCTGTAGTTATCCAGAAACATGATGAGCAACTGTGGCTTTGTCTGTGTCATGAGCAGAGGACATGTGTGGCCAGAATGAGCGTCACAGAGGTACGGAAGTGGAGACAGCCCAATTTACAGAAACATCATGTCTCTAATAAACGACAATGCTTCCAACATAAGCCACAGAAAATTACTGCACACTGACCAACACCAAAGAGGAATTTTGGCTTGAAAAAATTAGAGGTGGTTTAGCCTGTCATCCCAGCACTTTGGGAGGCTGAGGCAAGCGGATTGCCTTCGCCTACGGGTTCGGGACCAGCCTGTCCAACTTGGCGAGACCTCCTCTCTACAATAAATCAAAAATTAGCTGGGTGTGGTAGTGCACGCCTGTAGTTCTGGCTACTTGTAAGGCTGAGGCGGAAGGATCGTTGGAGTCCAGCAGGTTGAGGCTGTGGTGGCTGGGATTGTGCCACTGCACTCCAGCCTGGGCAACAGAGTAAGACTCCGACTGACTCAAGAAAAAAAAAAATGCAATGGGTGATCATTGATTGGATCCTAGTCTGAGTAAGTTTATGGTAAAAGACATTTTGGAGTCACTCGCAAGACTTCAAGCCTGGATTGGGTATGAAGTGGCAATTATTGTTAGCTTTAGTGAGGTGTGAAAATGATATGCTTATAAGGGAAGGAAGGGTCCTTTTTAAAAATGAGGCGTACCTTATGGAAATTGGAACTGGCAACCAATTCCTGATCAAAACCCCAAGTGCCCATGCCATAAGAGATAAGATAGACAAGCGCGACCTCATCAAACTGACAAGCTTCTGCAAAGTCAAGGAAACCATTGAGAGTGTGAGGAGACAGCCCACATACTGGGAAAAAATATTTGCCAACTGTATATCTGACAAAGGCCTAACATCTAGCGTCTACAAGGAACGCAGATATGCCGAAAAGAAAACAACATACAGTCCCATTACAAAGTTGGCAAAACATATGCATAGGCACTTCTCAAAAGAAGACATATGAGCAGCCAACAAATAATGAAAAAATGCTCAGCCTCACTAGTCATCAAAGAAATGCAAATTAAAACCACACTGAGATATCACCTAACTCCAGTCAAGATAGTCATCATCAATAACTCAAAAAAACAACCAATGCTGTAGATGATGAGGCAAAAAGGGAACACTTCTACACTGTTGGTGGGAGTGTAAACTAGTATAGTTTCTGTGGAAAACTGTGGCAATTCCTAAAAGATCTAAAAATCAACCTTTCATACGACCCTGTAATCCTCCTACTAGGAATTTACTCGAAGAAACTGAAATCACTCTATGGAAAAGATACCTGCACACACATGTTTACTGCAGCATTCTTCACAATAGCAATAACATGGAACCAATCATGCTGCCCATCGAAAGAGGACTGGATTAAAAAAATACGGCACATATGCATGATGGAATATAAGGCAGCCATAAAGATGGACACAATTATGAACTTTGCATCTAGTTGGATGAACTTAGAAGCTGTAATACTGAGTGATCCATCACAGAAACAAAAACCAAGTATCACATGTTCTCACTCATAAGTGGACTGGGAACAGCTATCATAATAGTATAAGAAAGAAATTGGCAGTAGTGGGAAACTGCCAGGGAGGGAGAGGCACACCTCATCCACAAAGGTATCTATGTAATGAACATTTTTCTAACTAAACCTGAATTGTACCCCACATATTTAAAATTAAAAAAAGAATGTGACTTTCTTTTGTACATTTCTTTTGTACCCCAAGAATTTGCCAAAGTTCTTTATCAGCGAAAGCAGGTTTTTGACAGATTCTTTTGCATTTTCAAGGCATAGGATCATATTTTCAGCAAAGAGGGATAACTTAACTTCCCCTTTTCCTATTTGGATACCCCGGATTTCCTTCTCTTTTCTAATTGCTCTAGCTGTGACTTCCAACACAATGTTGAACAAGAGGGTTGAGAGTGGGCAGCCTTGTCTTGTTCTGGATTTCAGGGGAAATGTTTCCAGTTTTTGTCCATTTAGCAGTATTCTGGCTGTGGGTTTATCATAGGTGGTGCTTACTATTTTGAGGTATGTTCCTTATATGCCTAGGTGTTTGAGGGTTTTTATCAAGAAAGGATGCTGGATTTTGTCAAAACCTTTTTCTGCATCGATTGGTATAATGATGTGGTTCTTTTTTTTTTTTTTTAACATCTGTTGATTTTTTTTTTTTTTTTTTTTTTGAGTTGGAGTCTCACTCTGTCGCCCAGACTGGAGTGCAGTGGCCGCTCCTGGCCACCGCAGCCTCGACCTGCTGGACTCCAGCGATCCTTCTGCCTCAGCCTTCCTCCAAGTAGCTGGAACTACAGGCGCGCGCTACCACGCCCGGCTAATTTTTGTAGTTATTGTAGAGATGAGGTCTCGCTTGCCCAGGCGGGTCTCGAACCCGCGGGCTCAGGCAATTCACTCACCTCAGCCTCCCAAAGGCGCGGGATTACAGGCTGAGCCACCGAGCCCGGCTGCTTGCTTTTCACTTACCTATTCAAAAATGTATCTCCATGTTCAGAAATACATAAAAAACAATATTTACTGTTTTGTGTCTGTGGCACAACTTTAATAGGCAGCTTTATAATTCATAACTTTGGTACTTTTGATAAAACACCCAACAACGTTATATATGACTTCTGATATCAATAATAGCAGTGGTAAAATAAAATTTCAGGCCCACCTATTTTTAAAGCAAAATGAAAAGATTTTTTAAAAAAAAAGAATGCCAATTAATTAGGAGTAAGTTCATATCTGGTAACAGTAGAGCTCATATTCATGTTTTCTTTGTGCTGCTTTCTCAAAACTTCTGACTGCTCCCCTAGAAAAACATGGCTAGATATAAAAGTTTTAACAGTTCTAGTTTGAGAACATGAAAATGATATTTTCCTTTATTCTCACAATTTCACTTTTCTGTTAAAAAAAAATCAGTCTCTTGTTTCAGTCAATGGCTTTATTCAAATAGAATGCTGGAGATCGTCCCCAAGCTTTTAACTCTCAACCTCACCTCTACATCATATTGAATTTACCTCTCTAGTTGATCCCCTTCTGCAAGCCCCATGCCAATTATCGCCTAGTTCAGGCCCACATCTTTTTCCTTGTCTGACATCAAAAGTCACTTTACTGGTCTTTAGGTTTATAACTGATCTTCAGACTTTTCACTGAATCATGATAATTAAGTTACTTCTCAGTCTTAACTTATTCAACACCTAGTCCTTCTGCCCTCAGAGTAATGTCCGCATACCTTTTCTCCACTTATAAAGCCCACTGCTCACGATTCAATATCTGTAAGCTCTCATATCTGCAATGTACCTCACTTGAAAAGAAAAAAAAAAGTGCCTTGGACATTGCACTTAAGAGATACAGATTTCCCATACAGAGGAAAGGAGTATTCATTGTTCTGACCCCAATGTATCTGACTGAGAAAATAAAACAGAGCTATTCATGCAGAAAACAATCCTTATAACTTCATATGAGGATGAGACTTAACCCTAAAAATAGATGTAGGAGGAAATTATTGTTTCATTAATGTCAGAGGTTAATTAGCAGGTCTCTAAATACTTGAAACTATCTGTAAATTATTGCTTGAAACTATCTGTAAATTATGGTTGCTAATTAATTAGTAGGTCTCTAAATACTTGAAACTACCTATAAATTATTATTGCTAATTCTCACTGTATTCCCCAATGCTCTAGTTTCTCAGCATCAGCACTATTGACATTTTGGGTCAGAGAGTAATTTGTTATGGAGGGCTGCTTCATGTATTGTAGGATATTTAGCAGCATCTCTGGCTCTCACCTTACATGTCAGTAGCATCCGCCCCCCGCAATTGTGACAACCAAAAATGTCTCCAGACATTGCCAAATGTCCACTGGAGGGCAAGATTGCCTTGGATGGCGAATCACTACTCCAGGTGAAATGATGGGTGCTGAAGATGAAGCCAGGAAGTTTAGAAGAAGAAGAAGAAAAAAAAAAAACTCGAGTTGGTTGCAGACCAATTCCCAGGGATTGTGGTTAATGGAAAAAGGAAGTTGGAGGAAGCCAACCTGGGTCTCTGCAGGGTTAAGATCACAGCAAGCAGCAAGAGGTACATGTGATATATCGAACTTCCCTATGGCCGTGAAAAATCATTACACTCCCCTGGATGCATCTGGAGTTTACAACCTCATCTCTTTGCACATAATTTTTCTCTCTATGAAATATCCTATGTCATCTTCATGTGATTGTGTAAGACTTACTGGCAGAACAGGAAGTAGAGATGATACACATCAGAGATAGTGGATGTAATGGCAGACAATTTTTACAATGTATATATATATTTTTATAGGACAGTATCATCTTTGCTTTTTAACCAGGCAACTTCTGCTATGTATCTCCATAAATCTACTGAATTGTCAGATCTTATCTTCTGTTGCACCCCAGAATAAAATTTTATTTTAGGGTATGCTTTTAGTGTAAACAAATATTTCTTCTATTTTTATTTTAAGTCCTGGAAATACACAAAGCATGCATAATTAAAGCATTTATCTCTCACCTAACTGTTTTGAGAGAGGTTAACAATCTATGAATGGATACACATTGCTCCTTTCCTTCCCTGCTAAAAACATATACATATATAAGGAACACAAATATATTTAAACTATATTTAAATTTAAAAATTCCAGTTTAGAGTGTTAATGCATTGAATATACAAAACAGCATGCCCCATTGGTTTAAAGCTTTTCCTCACATATACACAAGCTGAAAAAAAAAACCAGATTAAAAGTTGAAATATGTTTGATTAAGCTGACATTTCATTCCATTTATGTTCTAATTTCATCCCAGACCTAACAGTAGGAAATTCACATGAATTATTAATAATTTTGTATAGCACTGAGGCTTTCCTATGTGAATAATGGCATGCAGATATTTAGGGATGCTGGAATGTACTCATGAACTAATCAAATTGAGATGCCCAGTGTCCTTTTTGCTTAGAATCTTAACAAGATTTGCCGTCACAGCATTGCCCTTCATATGGGTACTTGAAAAAAAAAGTTTTATAGCAAAGTTTATTAGCGAGAAGAAGAGAGCAAAAACATGAAGATTCGTGCCAGAAAGACCTGACATGGATAAGTCTCCTGAAAAGAAAGACCCGCCCCGAAGGGTACTTATTTGTTGTCTGGCTAAAAGAATAATTCATACCTTACTTGTGAGTTTTCACAATGGAAGTATGACTATTATTTGATAGAAACATTATGCTTAAGTGGCGGTACTTTCCTCAAACATGTTTTCAACACATTGTGACCACTTACTGTCTCCCCGGCAGAGTAGAGGCCCCAGTTTGTAAGCTGCTTCTGAATGTGGTCGGCTTGTGTCTGTAATCACTATCTTAGTTACAGGCAGATGTTCTTTATAAGAAAGCAATCCAGTGTCATTGGTCCTGAAAAACAGTAGCAACAACAAAATTCTTAAAATTATTAATAGACTTTATCACGTTTCAAAACCAAGATATTCCGAACTAAATTTGCACCATGAGAGTAAGGATCCAATCACTCACTTGAGCACATAAAACATGGTCACATTTTAATATCTTTTACAGAAAGCATATAATAAAGAATACAAAATATACATGCAAAAATTTTAGAATACAGATGAAAATTTTTTATTTTTTATTTATTTTTTATTTTTTTATTTTTTATTTATTATTTTTTTTGAGTTAGAGTCTCACTCTGTCACCCAGACTGGAGTGCAGCGGCCGCTCCCGGCCACCGCAGCCTCCACCCGCTGGGCTCCAGCGATCCTTCCGCCTCAGCCTTCCAAGTAGCTGGAATTACAGGCGCGCGCTACCACGCCCGGCTCATTTTTTGATTTATTGTAGAGATGAGGTCTCGCTTGCCCAGGCGGGTCTCGAACCCGTGGGCTCAGGCAATCCACTCACCTCAGCCTCCCAAAGGCGCAGGATTACAGGCTGAGCCACCGAGCCCAGCTACAGACGAAAATTTTTTAAACCATTGGACCATTTTCTGCCTTTTAATTGGAAGGGTTAATTCATTAATGTTTAGTGTAATGATTGACATTTTGGTTTTAGATCTACTTTTTCCTTTTTATTTTTCTTCCTATATGGTTTCTTGCATCTCAGCTCCTCCTTTGCTGCCACTTCTTGCTTATTTCATATATTTTCAAATTTGATTATATTTTCCCTATTCACTCTTTAGCTATACCTCTGTGTATTGTATCTTAATGTTTGCTTTGCAGATTAAAAACTTCATCCTTTATTTATTACCATCAACTTAAATTTTGTTATATAACAATGTAAAATGTCATAAGTTTGCTATAGGATAATTTACTTAACACCACTACACACACACACACACACACACACACACACACACACACACACTTGTCCTTTGTTCTATTGTTGCAATTTATGTACATATAAATATATATTGAGTTAGAGTCTCACTCTGTTGCCCAGGCTGGAGTGCAGTGGCATGCTCAAAGCCACCACAGCCTCCACCTGTTAGGCTCAAGTGATCCTTCTACCTCAGTCTCCTAAGTAGCTGCAGCGCACCACCTTGCCTGGCTAATTTTTCTTTATTTATTTTAGAGACGAGGTCTCACCAAGTTGTCCAGGCTGGTCTCAAGACCCTGGGCTCAGGCAATCCTCTCGGCTCAGCCTCCCAAAGTGTTGAGATTACAGGCATGAACCCACGCCTGGCTTGTAATATATTTTAAATCCGTATGTTAAAAACTTTCTATATACAATTATAACAGTACACTTTATTTTTCTTAACTAAGAGAAGAATTTAAACACTGGTTTTTATTTTTACCAATATATTAACAATTCCCAGTGTTCTTTATTTCTTCGTGAAGATTTGAGTTTTCATCTAGTGTTTTTCTCTTTAGTCTGAAGAATTTGTTAGAATTTTTCATTTCAGATGTAATTTGCTACCTTAAAATTTACAGTTGGTCCTATTATGTCATCTCATTTATCTGTTTAAAATACCCTTTGTTTACTCGTTGTAAGTACCTTAACCTTTAAGTCTTTAAACATATTTTATAATAGTTTCTTTAATGCTTTACCTGCTAATGCAAACATGAATGCCCTAAGGGTTCGTTTGTAATTACTTCTAATTTCTTAACTTTAGATCAAAGTTTACTCTTTTTTGAATATTCAGTAATTGTAATAATATGCTGGATACTATGAGTGATACATTCTAAAGATTCTAGATTTTATTATTATTCTTTGAAGATTTCATTTTTGTTTTCACAGGCAGTTGAATCAGAACTTTATCATAATAAATTGTGGATACTTGGTCTTTCAGTTCAATAGGGTGGGCCTATGTTAATTCTACTTTTAGCTTTCAATCGTATTTTTCAATTCTGGGATATAGTCTTTGCTGTATGGACCTTTTGTCATTTCTGTGGAAAGCTGAGGAGTTTACAAAGCCCATTTCCATTTATAAATTTTAAACTCCAAATTCTTTCTTCTGGCAGTAGCCACTGAAATCTCTGTATAGCTTGCTACATTTTCCAGCGGTAGCTCTCTCCTTGGTTCTTAGAAATTTCTCCTATGCCTATGCATGCAGTTCAAGGGTCAGCTGAGTGGTACTTAACACCACTACACACACACACACACACACACACACACACACACACACACACACACACACTCTTGTCCTTTGTTCTATTGTTGCAATTTATGTACATATGAATATATATTGAGTTAGAGTCTCACTCTGTTGCCCAGGCTGGAGTGCAGTGGCCTTTCCCTAGGTAGCTTTCTCCTTTGGGGGAATTTCCTTTCCCCTTCAATTTCCAGTCATTTTGGCATCTCCAAATATTGTCCTCTGATACCTTAAGCCCAAATAAACAAACAAGCAAAACTAATATTCTCTTTGAGATCCAGGTATCCCATGGCATGTAATCTGGTCAGTACTTTCAAGGGAAAAGACATATAGACATTTATCTTACCTTCTTTCAAGGGCCAAAGGCCCCCACCCTGGCAGTTTCTGCCTACATTTGGTTGCTCTCCACTAACTTCAAGCAACTGTTTTTATAATATTTTTTTTCCTGAGTTTACAGAAATTTTCTGTGAAGCATTAGTTCTATGAAAGGTCTTCACCATGAGCAGAATTTAGTATGAGAATTTCAAATTCTTATTTTTAAAAGTTATTTTTATTAACATTATGTTACGGAGGACTGGAGAATTACTGGTGATTAGGTTAATTTTGTTGTGGGTATTAATCATTACTGTTAACATTTTGCTTACTTTTATTTATTTATTTATTTATTTGAGTTGGAGTCTCACTCTGTCACTCAGACTGGAGTGCAGTGGCCGCTCCCGGCCACCGCAGCCTCGATCTGCTGGGCTCCAGCGATCCTTTCGCCTCAGCCTTCCAAGTCACTGGAACTACACGCGCACTACCACGCCTGGCTATTTTTTGATTTATTGTGGAGATGAGGTCTCGCCAAGTTGCCCTGGCGGGTCACGAACCCGCGGGCTCAGGCAATCCACTCACCTCAGCCTCCCAAAGCATGGGATTACAGGCTGAGCCACTGAGCCAGGCTTGCTTACATTTTTAAATAAAATATTATTCTGCAGAAATTTTTATGAAGGTAATAAGAAAAAAGGAGTGCCTTCCAAAGAGTAAGATTTTTTGAAAAATGAGAGTTTGAGCAAGAGAAACAATATTTTTCATATCAAACATGCAACACTAAAAGTGCAATCATGACTCCACACTGACTCCATATAGATTCCTCCTTCTAGGGCATTCTAAAAGAGTCTTTTTATAGATATAACATAATCTTGACATTTGCCAAGTAAATAAATGAAGTATCATGTAATTCAAATTTTGAGTTCAAGTAACAGCAGATTGATAACTATAATCAGTGTGCATTCTATAACCAAATCACACATATTTGCAGCCAGATTGACAATTAGTATTTATTAAAAATAATTCTGCCGGGCTCGGTGGCTCAGCCTGTAATCCCGCGGCTTTGGGAGGCTGAGGTGAGTGGATTGCCTGAGCCTGCAGGTTCGAGACCCGCCTGGGCAAGCGAGACCTCATCTCTACAATAA
>CAUYQG010175985.1:0-19947 GCA_963574415.1 Tarsius wallacei | reverse complement strand
ATTGCAGCACTGGTCACAATAACAAAAACATGGAACCAACCCTGCTGCCCATCGAAAGTGCACTGGATAAGAAACACGAAGTACGGCCGGGCTCGGTGGCTCAGCCTGTAATCCCAGCGCTTTGGAAGGCCAAGGTGAGTGGATTGCCTGAGCCCATGGGTTCGTGATCCACCTGGGCAACTTGGCGAGACCTCATCTCTACAATAAATCAAAAATTAGCCGGGCGTGGTAGCGCGCGCCTGTAGTTCCAGCTACTTGGAAGGCTGAGGCGGAAGGATCGCTGGAGCCCAGCAGGTCGAGGCTGCGGTGGCGGGAGCGTGCCACTGCATTCCAGTCTGGGTGACAGAGTGAGACTCCAACTGAAAAAAAAAAAGAAAAATGAAGTACATATACACAAATATTACGCAGTCATAAAGAAGAACAAAATTATGAACTTTGCGGCAACTTGGATAGATTTAGAGTCTATCATACTCAGTGATCTATCCCAGAAACAATGAACACTTGTTCTCACTTATAAGCAGACCCTGAACATTTATCATAATACCGTAAGAAAAGGTTTGACATTAGCGGGACACTGCCGGGGGAAGGGAGGTGTGTGGCACATAACATCAATAAGGGAACCTGATCTCAAACCAGGCAAAGTGGTGACCAAAGGGAGGCCCGAACTTTACCTGTATGATGACCACTTATCTACCTGATCCTGAATTGTACCCCACATCTTTAAAAAAATAAAAGAGAATTTTGTTTATCATCCAACCTTTAAAGTGTGGTCAATGTCTAAGAAGGCAGCCATCTTTACTGTGCATTCCTGATGGAGCTCAGACATACCACCCGGGATCTTTGGTGGGCAGGGATGTTCTTAGCTGTTTGAGAAGCTCTAGAATGGAGGATTCTCCTACAGAATGTCTGAGGTAAGTGCCCTTGGCCTCACTGAGAGCCTGTGGGTTGGAAGGAGGCCCTGCTGCTGAGCTCCAGGCACACTCACCAGGACCCATTTGGTTCTGTTTCACTCCACGGCGCTCACGATCAATTTTCCAGCTGCATCTTCCACCGTATACAACAGGGAGTATTTTCAGGTTTTTCCTGCCCCCAAAAGCAACCTAACCACAATGGGGGGGGAGGGGAGGGATATGGGAAGAAGCATAGAGTAGTTGTGGCATGAGTAAAGAGTAAGATCCTAGTAACAACAACAGCTATATCACCTTTGTATTAGTAATAATAACTAAGATGAATTGCATTTACTATGTGACAGGTCCTATGATGTGTGTCTTATGTACGTTTATTTTTTTGAGACAGGATTTTGCCCTATTGCCCAGGATGGAGTGCAGTGACATGATCCCAGCTGACCTTCTGGGCTCAAGCGATCCTCCCACCCCAGCCTCCCCAGTAGCTGGGACTACAGTCATGCACCATCACTCCCAGCTCTTTCAAAAATTTTTTGTAGAGACTGGCTTTCACTATGTTGCCCAGGCTGGTCTGAACTCCTGGACTCTAGGGATCCTCCTGCCTCAGTCTCCCAAATTGCTGGGATTACAGGCATGAGCCACGACACCTGGTTATGTACGTCATTTTGTTGAATCCTTAGCTAACCCAGTGAGGTTCTAGGTTCTGTTTTTACTTTCATTTTACAAATGAGGAAAAGGAGGCCCAGAGAGGTTAAGGAGCAGTCCCTAAGTCATACAGAGAGTGGCAGCAGAGCCAGGATTTGAACCCAGGAATATCAGACTCCAGAGCTGTTAGCCATTGCCTTGCTGGAAACAAAGGCCCACTCTCTTATTTTCCTGCTGAAACTGTGTTTGGGGCTACCTTTGAACAAGATAGCAGATACTGTGGAAATAGTTGGGACTTTTGGGAGGTAAATAGCTTCCTTGGGATTGATGAGATTAATAAAAACCTACAGCTTATGAGCAAGGTTTAAATTCATTCTGGCTTTAATTCACTTCATCATTATGAGGGCAAAGAACCGTTAACTTCCTGATAGACCTAACTTGGTTGATGTAGTTAAAAGACATTTTGGTAATTAAAGAACATTTTTGCCTTCTTTTCCTGGATGAAAAGTCAATAAAGATGGTGTAAAAAAGCACTTTTGTCCCCAGGCCTGTCCCACTGCATAGAATCTCACCATTACAGATGTATTCTTTGGGGTTAAGACATTATTGTTTCTAGAAGTCTTCTGTCCTCAGCTCTTCTCAACAAAATGAGCTGTCTTATTTGGCTGTGTATCTAAGACCACCTTGCCTAACCCCTATCTTGCTGTGTGACCTTCAGTGTTAGATGTGCCAGGGGAGGGGGAGACAGAGGAGATGATGGCGACCCCGCTTCTGCCCCGAACTGTTTGCAATCCAACAGCAGAAACAAGACATGGACTTAAATCATTGCAATTCATGGAGGTAAAAGTGTGAACAACATGACATGAGACTTCAGAGACAGATGACTCTCAGGTCACTGAGGAAATGATCCAGGCACATATTAAGTACAATTTTAGAGCAACAGCCACCAAAAAAGCTACATTTTCAGGTGGCCAGGGGCGAGTACACTTCAGAAGACGGAGGGAGGTGAGCCTGATGTCATCTTTCACCTTTATAATTGAATCTCTTTCTGAGTAACTGGCCCTGGTATTCCCTTCCCACCCAAGCAAAGATCTCATCCCAATAGCCCCTTTATCTCTGGGTTGGTGTCCATCGCCTTGCAGATAGAAGGAAGCAGAAGGTTCAGGAGATCTATTGAGTGTTTGTTTAAATAGTGACTTGACATGCATAGTCTTTAGGTGGGTCTGCAACGAGAAGTCCTCAAAACCTGTGCTAAAGAGAGTGCTCAACTTCTGGAGACCAGAACAAGAGCCAAGAAAGACAATTGGACTTTCTATTGGTGACTGGCTAAGGAAGGATGGTAGGTGCCCTTTACTTGTGATGACATTCCCGAGATGCAACAGGAAGTGAGGGGAACGTGGGGGACCTGGACACTAGGCTTTGGAGAATGAGACTGGATTTCAAAGAGCCCCAGCAGCCTAGCGATAAGGCCAGAAGCAGAGCTCACACAGTTCAGCAGGGCCTTGTTACCCAGCACGTGACTGCCCGGATGAAAGGTCAGCGTTGTTTTCCCAAGGCCTCTGTGGGATTCTAGTACACAACTCTGGGTTGTATTCTGGATGCTCCAGCTAAGGGGTTCTGAGGAGACTTGCAAAGGAAATCAAAGATTTAGAAACTGAAACGTCATTCAAGGTTAAAGAGGAAGGATTTTCTTGGTTTTAGAGTATGTGTGTCAGGGGTGAGATGGTATCTGTCAATACTGGATTTTTTTTTTCAGCATATGGGAAGTTTTTTCTTTGAGAATCAACTATCTTCTATTCCTACTCAGGACCCAGCAGGCTTCACTGAGTTTGAAGAACAGAGAGAGGACTTGGAATAGAGGTAGTGATTAACTTCTGTCCGTTTTTGATCATCAGAGAATGCTGATAAGCACTGGAGGCATGTCAAAAGGAGAATTTCAAAACAGTTATGATTAACTGTGCATAAAATTGCCTATTTTAAAAGTCCTTTCTGCATAATATCTCACATTTTAAAAATTAGACTGATTCTCATCAGTAAGACCCTACGTAGGGCAAGAATTAGAAGTTAAGGCCAGTCATGGTGGCCCACGCCTGTAATCCCAGTACTTTGGGAGGCCGAGGTGGGAGGATTGCTTGAGCCCAGGAGTCTGAGATCAGCCTGGACAACATAGCGAGACTTTGTTTCCACACGGAAAACAAAAAAAAATCAAGAAATTAGCCGAGTATGGTGGCACGCACTTGTAGTCCTAGCTACTTGGGTTACTGAGGTGGAATGATTGCCTGAGCCCAGGAGATCAACGCTGCCATGAGCCATGATCATCGTGATCATGTTACTGCACTCCAGGCTAGGTGATAGAGTGAGACCCTGATTAAAAAAAAAATAAAAATAAAAATAGCCGGGCTCGGTGGCTCAGCCTGTAATCCCGTGCCTTGGGAGGCTGAGGTGAGTGGATTGCCTGAGCCGGCGGGTTCGAGACCCGCCTGGGCAAGCGAGACCTCATCTCTACAATAAATCAAAAATCAGCTGGGCGTGGTAGCGCGTGCCTGTAGTTCCAGCTACTTGGAAGGCTGAGGCGGAAGGATCGCCGGAGCCCAGCAGGTCGAGGCTGCGGTGGCCGGGAGCGGCCACTGCACTCCAGTCTGGATGACAGAGTGAGACTCCAACTCAAAAAACAAAAATAAATAAAAATGAAAAAGATAAATAAATAAAAATAAAAATAATAAGTTAATGACTGCTCCAGGATTCTGTTAGGTTAGGAATGTTCCAGTTTGGTATTCAAATGATAAGAAAAAGTATATGGAGATGCCTCTCTGTCTACCTTTTGAAAATGCCTGGGAATGGACAAGTGCAGACTTGGGTATAGGAAGTCTTTGAACTTCCAGTGTTATCGAGTAAGTGGGTTTGCTTCCAGATGTGTGCAGAAGCCAATATTATGGCACTAGCTTTTGAGAAAAGAAAGGCTTTATTGCAGCACCAGTTGGCAAGGAGACAGGAGGCAGGCTCAAATCTGGCTCTCTGATTTGGGGTCTGGGGCAAATATTAAAGGATCAGAAGGCAAGGAAAAGGATGTTGGAATGTACGCCTGGCAGAGTCTGATTGGAGGGCATCAAATTTGGCCTTTTATGGTAAAGTATATTGAGACAGATTTTAATCCTGGATCTTCTGGAAGAGTTCCAGCATCCATCTTCTAGTCAGGTCTTGGTTTTGAGGTTCTGGGTGTTGTTAGTGATCAAAGCTTTTTCTATTGTGCATGCCCAGGCTACATGACTTGTGGCAGTTTGGACTGGACCTCTGGTTATACCAGTATTCTCTGAATCTTTCTCTCTTCTCCCCTTGTATGTTTCTATCCCAAGCAAAGCATCTGTAGAGGTCAGTTGCTGCTGTGGAATGTAGTTTGAAAGTGGTTCACATCTCCACCCAGCTTGCATGTACACCTGAACACAGGTTATTGTGAGGAACAAGGGGGTTCTGAAGGTGAAAAAAGATGAAGGGGTAACTCTGAGATTAATATGACCTTCAGAGGCAGTGAGGGAATAAGACCCACTGCTGATCAAGGTGGAAGATTTGGGAACTTTGGGTCTGGCACAAACCCACAACCCTTCTTGAAAATCAAAAGCCTTCAAAATTTGCTTATTCTTTGGCTGGTATTTCACACTATGCAATTTACTACTTGAACAAAATACACAAAGGTATATAAATATAGTTTTTAACTTTCTGAGAAAAGTTGGAAATAACCAAATTGTCCATTAATAGGGGACTAATCCAGCAAATTACAGGATATTCACTCAACCAAAATTCCTAAGTGGATCTCTATTTATTAACATGGAAAAAATGTATAGATCATGTTGCTGAGTTAAAAAAAAGAGACATATATGTAGTTATCCTGATTCCTCCCACTAAGTACAGCTAAACGCCCTAAGTATTATATACAAAACAAACATAAGAAGACTTTGTAAAGTGGAGGAAGGCAAATTGCCTAAAGACCTCAGGACCCAAGAAATGACATGTGAATTTCTTATTTTCTTTTTGCCTACTATGATCAAGATTACACACTAGAGAAGCTGATAACCTGAAATATGAATGGGTAGAGACAAAGAAATCCCCAAGGAAAACTCTAGCCAAAGTACCAGGAAAGGGACAATCAAGCAACACAGAAAACTCTTAGAGAGCAACCACTCTACACCAGCAAAATACCATAGACGAAACTATGGCTTCGCCTCCACTCAAGCCAGCAAAGCTGAGTGGAAAGTCTAGACTTCCACCATCACCCCCACCAGCACCCACACTGGGGTGCTGTCAGAGAAGGCCAAAGGCGAAGACAGAACTTGCTGCAATAAGCAAGCCCTCCACCCTCACCCAACCCACATTGTTGGCTGAGAACACCCAAGGAGCCTGGGTTTCCACCGCTGTCCAGAGATTAAGAGGTGCCTCTTTTCTTCCTCACTGTGGTGGTGTCAGAGGAAGGCTAGTGGAGAGCTAGAACTTCCAACCTTGTGTAACAACAACGAGGAACCCCTCCCTTCTCTGTGTCAATGGAGGCTAAGTACAGAACCTGAAGTTCTATCTTTACCTAGCAGTAACAAGGTGGCTCCTTGCCACCTACCAGAGTGGTGTCCTAGCAGACCTGCTGAAACAAGAGAGTCAAATGAGATCCACAGTCTCATACCCAAATGTCCAGGTTTCAATAAAAATTACTCATTATACCAAGCACTGATAAGATCTCACCTTGAGTAAAAAACACAACTGACACCAACACTAAAATGACACAGATTTAGAGTTATCCGACAAAGATTTTAAAGCAGCCATCATAAAAATGCTCCAACAGGCAATTGCAAATATGCTTGAAATAAATAAATAAAATAGAAATTCTCAGCACTGAAATAGACATCTCAGTAAATAGACAAAAGAATCAAAGAAGAACCAAATGGAAACTTTAGAGCTGAAAAACACAATGAAAAAGTAAAAACTGAATGAATTGACTAAATGGTAGAATGGAAAAGACAGAGACAAGATCATGATCTTGAGGATAGAAACATAGAAATTACCCAATCTGAACAAAAGAGAGAAAATAGACTAAAAAATAAAACAAACAAAAAACAAAAGCAGAGTCTAAGGGACCCATGGGACTGTAACAAAAAATTATGTCATCAGAGCCTCAGGAGGAGAGGCAAAGGAGGGTAGGACTGAGAGGCATCCAAGGAAATAATGATTGGAAATGTCTCTAGTTTAGTGAAAGATATAAATCTACAGATTCAAACAGCTGAATGAACCCCAAATGGTATGAGCCCAGAGTAATATATGCCAAGAATCATCACAGTCAATTTCTGAAAACGAGTAAAAGATCTTTAAAGCAGCCATAAGACACGATACTTTACTTATAAGGTAAAAACAAAAGTTTAAGGGAAAAAACAAACACCAACCAAACAACAAACCAAAAAATCACATTTGAATGAAAGCCGATTTTTCTTTTTTCTTTTAATTTAATTTAATTTAATTTTTATTTTATTTTTTATTATAAAGATGTGGGGTACAATTCAGGGTTAGGTATACAAACATTGATTATGCAGGTCCCCTTGTTGATGAGGTATGCCCCTCCCTCCCCTGGCAGTTTCGCTCAACTGCCAATTCCACCCCTCTCCCCGGCAGTTTCCCATTACTGCCAAACGAAAGCAGATTTTTCTATCAGACACCATGGCAGCCAGAAGACAGTGGCACCACTCTCTTCCAAGTGCTAAAGGAAAAGAATCACCAACCTAGAATCCTATATCCAGTGAAAATATGTTTTACGAATACAGAGAAAATTAAAAGAATTTGTTGCCTGCAGATATAAAAGAAATGATAGAATGAAAAAGGAAACTTGGATATTATATACCTATTAGAACAGATAATATTTTTTTAAAAGAGCAACAAAACCAAATGCTGGTAAGAATGTGGAGAAACTGGCTCTGTCATACATGGTTGATGCAGAATAGTACAGCCACTCTGGGAAATGATTTTGCAGCCACTCTGGGAAATGATTTTGCAGTCTCTCAAAAAACTAAGCATACACTTATCATGTGACCTCTTGGGCATTTATCACAGAGAAATGAAAGCTATGTCCTCACAAAAATCTATACATGAAAGTTCATAATAGCCCCCGGTAGCTTTACGTGTAATAGCTCCCAACTGGAAACAACCAAAGCGCTACTCAATAAGTGAATGATTAAACACACGGTTGTCCAGCTGTACAATGGAATGATACTCAGCAATAAAAAGGAATGAGTTATTAATACATACAACAACTTGGATGAATCTCAAGGTCAATCTCAGAAGTTCACGTACTCTATGATTCCATGTATCATTCTCAAAATGTAAAAATTCTAGAGATGTAGGACAAATCAGTGGTTTGCAGGGGCTAGGCATGCTGAAATATAAGGAACGGGGGAGGTTGTGAGTATAAAGGGTAGAACAGTGAAGATCTTTGTGGTGATAGAGTGGTTCCACATCTTGATTGTGGTGATAGTTACACAATACAAATCCACAGGTGTGACAGAATGGCATAGAGCTATACACACACATGGTACCCATGTCGATGTCCTGGTTTTGATATTGTACTATAATTGTGTAAGATATAACCATTGGAGGAACTGGGAAAAGGTCACAGGGAGCATCTCTATTCTATCTTTGAAACTTCGATGCATATTTAATTATTTAAAAATACATTTTTTTGAAAAAAAATCACTTAGCTTTATTTATAGGTGAATGTATCTATGTAAAGAGGCATCTGGAAGGATATTTGTCACATTTTTGAGAGATTATTACTGAGAGATAACTTTTGGGAGTTATTTTCATTCTCTTCTTCGTATTCTATGTATTGTTTGAGTTTTTTAATTTTTTGAGTTGTCTCACTCTGTCGCCCAGGCTGGAGTGCAGTGGCATGCTCACGGCCACCCCAGCGTCCACCTGCTAGACTCCGGCAATCCTTCCGCCTCAGCCTTCCAAGTAGCCGGAACTACAGGTGCGCGCCACCATGCCCAGCTAATTTTTTATTTATTGTTGAGATGACGTCTCGCCAAATTGCCTGAGCTGGTCTCAAACCCACGGGCTCAGGCAATCTACCTGCCTCAGCCTCCCAAAGTGCTGGAATTATAGGCTGAGCCACCAAGCCCGGTCTGTTTGAATTATTATGATCATCATTATTACTTTTGAGTTGGAGTCTCACTCCATGGCCTAGGCTAGAGGGCAGTGGCACACTCGTGGCCACCCCAGTGCCTTACTACTGGGCTCCGGCGATCCTTTCGCCTCAGCGATCCTTCTGCCTCAGCCTTCCAAGTAGCTGGAACTACAGGTACGCGCTACCATGACTGGCTAATTTTTTATTTATTGTAGAGATGAGGGCTTGCCAAGTTGCTGGGACTGGTCTCGAACCCATGGGCTCAGTCAATCTACTCGCCTTGGCCTTCCAAAGTGCTGGGATTACAGGCTGAGCCACCAAGCTCCACCTGCAGTGCACTGGGAAGGGGAAGGGAAAATGGAAAGAACACATTCCATTTTGCCTTGGACTGGGATGGGAGTGGTAGTGTAAACTATGGGTGATTGAATGGTTTTGGGATCCAAGACTTTTTTAGACTCAGGAGGGATACTTGCCACCTTCCTGGTGGTTATAGCCTCTACGGGGAGCACAGTGCAGCAGCAATTTCTTCCCTGATCATAGATAAGAGAGGCTTGAAACAGTTAGCCTGCCTCCCCCCTCCTCACCATGCCCTTAAGAAGTTCTCAGTCAATTAACTCAGATAATTTCAAATTCTCACATGAGCTGGCAATTTTTTAAAATTTTAATGTAAAGATGTGGGCAAGTCCAAACTTAAAACAGACAACAAAGACCTACCGTTTATTTAGACTAGCAGATATTAACACTCCCAACTAGTTACAACACTAGTAATACATCCATAATTTTTTGAGCCCCGATGTGCTCAGAAATGTTGCCACCAACTCTTAATACATCATAGGAAGACTCTTCTCATGCAAGTAAGTTAGATAAACACATGCAGATCCAATGACATCATTCTTGGTTTTGATGAACAAAGATTTGTTCTGATTTTCCCAGTAGGGAATTTGTGCATGCAGGATTATGATATTAAAATGAACTGGTGGGCGTGTGTGTGCACATGTGCACGTGTGTGTGTGTGTGTGTGTGTGTGTGTGTGTATGTTTCTGTAAAGCTCAGCTCTCTTTTGTGTCTGTTAAGATAGTCATTGTAGGTATGGCGGAAAATGCAAACCTTGAGGCCAGGCTCTTCCATTTGCCAGCATGAACTCCATTTTCCTCATCTATAAAATGGGACACATGCCTGGCAGGGTTGTAGTAATCTTTAGAATGAGACAACATGTGTAAAACTGGATCTAAACCAGAGTCTGGCCCACCTAGTAGTTTGGTTTCACCCTGTTTGTCCGTGTACCCATCAGCAAAGAGGAGATGACTAGCCCATGATGTCTTCATTACCTTGAAGAGGTGTTAAAAGTACAAAGGTACAAGGGTCTAGAGGAAAGAATGAGGCAACAGGGGCAGGTGAATGGCTGGCAGAACTGACTGATTTTTACAGAGTTGATGAGAAGCTTTATTTGAACTGGAAGCAGGTCTCAGCCTTATCCTATAGAGAAGGATGTAGGTAGGTATCAAGGAACCCAGGGGTTTGCCCAGGCTCTGGCTGACACCCTCTAACCCTGAGTAAGTCTTTTCCCATGTAGGGGCCTCCTTATCTGTATAAGGGTGAAAAGTGGGGCTAGCACTGCCTGGCTGCCTCCCTCCCAATGTGGCTCTGAGAAAGAGCACTTGTGAATGCCCCTTCAGTTGGGGCGCCTTTGCAGAGGGGTCTTTGTTCCTTGCCCCAAGCGTGAAGCTGTGACTGACAGAGCCATCTCCAACCCGCAGACTCACAATCAGCAGGCTGAGAACCAGGCCCCATCTCCGGCTTCCCTCTTCCTGGGGGTCAGGTTACATCAGCAGCCTGCTTCCCTGCTTACTGGTGTCAGCTGCGTCTTCTCTAATGAGACACATGATGCCTTCTTTTCCCCAGAAGAAGGTTGGTGGCCATGAAAGGGACAGCTCCACCTCAGGCTGGGAGAGCGCCAAGGCTGAGCTTTTCCACTGGCAGCTCTCTGTCCACTTAACCCCGGAATGTTTGCCTTTGTTGCCAAGATAGCTCCAGATGCACTTTCAAAGGAGCCAAAAGCTGCTTCTCTTCTGGAACTTTGTTTCCCTGGTTACCTGGCAGTGACATCTGTCTGACACTAAGGGAGGGCCCTTGAGGTAACTAGTACTTTACTTGTACCATAAAGGCTAGGTGGGAAGGGTTGGCCGCTGGGTCACAGGAGAATAGTCATTTATCGCCATGTCTATCCTGTCATGCATTTAGTGATTCACTCTCTATTCATTATTCGTTTATTCAGGCACTCATTTGCTCCTTGATTTTATTCACCTATCAGTTTTGAGAACTAAACTCTGACCTTTCTTCTTTACCTTGCCAAATTCCTTACTTAGGGCCTAGAGAGACAGGCTTTGTATTAACTATTATCATGTGGTTTACTTTCCAGCCTGACTCTGGCATAATATCACATAACGGATAAAGAAGGAAAGTCAAAGTATTTTATGACCCTGTAAAGCTGTCTCCTGGGGACTCCCTGACTCCAAGCAACTTTCTTTTTTCCTGTCCAGAGTCTCACTCTGTCGCCCAGGCAAGAGCACAGTGGCACAATCATAGCTACTGCAGCCTGGATCTACTGGACTCAGGTCCTTCTGCCTCAGTCTTCCAAGTGGCTGGGACTACAGGTGCACATTACCATGCTCAGCTAATTTTTTGATTTATCATAGAGATGAGTTCTTGCCATGTTGCCCAGGCTGGTCTTGAACTCCTGGGCTCAGCCAATCCTCTAGCTTTGGCCTCCAAAAGTGCTGGGATTATAGGTGTGAACCACCGCACCTGGCCGTTCAAGCAACTTCCAAGACACTTACCTATTTGCTCTGAAATCTGCCACCTATGAAATTTCATCTACTTATCTAGAAACTTGACAACCTTATTGTTCTTCAAGCTGTCTGTTTCCTTTATGACCTTCAAAATTCCTCAGATAACTCTTGCTAAGTAATTGCCAATCAAGAAATCTTCCGAAACCACCTGTAGCTTGTAAACCACTGCTTGAAGACATTCCGCTTCTCAGAAGCCAAACCAATGGAAATCTCACATGTGTTTATTTATGGTTTCTTGTAACTTCTGTTCTCCTAAAATGTATATAACCAAGTTACAATTCAACCACGGTAGGCACACATTCTCAGGACTTCCTGGGGACAGATGCCATGGGCTTAAGGCCACTCACATTTGGCTCAGAATAAACTATCTTAAATATTTTACAGAGTTTGGCATATTTTGTCAACAGTTTGGTCATCCATTCATTGATTCATTCATTTATTCAATTAGGCATTCAATTGTCCACCAATCCACTCATTCATCCATCCTTTTACTTGGTCAGTCAGTAATTAAATTAACCAATCAACAGTTACATACATACTTCAATGTCCAAAGCACTGTCTTTTGGCAGTGAGAACAGAAGGGCACTAACATCTATTGCCAGATTAAGAGGTTGTGTCAACCTCTTAACATACTTGATTTTTATATTAATCCTAGAAGCAGATATTAAACTTCCCATCTACAAAGGAGGAAAGTAAACCCAGAGAGACTGGATGGCCTGTCTGGATGTAGCCAACCAGTGGGAGACACAGCCAAGGCTCCATCCCAGTTCTCCCTAGTTCCCAGTTCACACCACTGTGCAAATGAGGAAGTGTGGCTCAGGGAGGTTGTGAGATGCTGGAGACCACACAGTTGCTAAGGACAGAATCTGAACTTGAACTCAAGTCTTCTGAACGTAAAGCGTGATGTGCTCAAAGAATGAGCCACACGAATCAACAAGCTGAGTGGTTCTGGGTGGGTGGGAAAGAACCCTGGTTTCTGAGGAAAAAGCAATAGTCATGTGTGGGAGAGCCAGGGAAAGACTTCTAAAGGAGGGAGAGCCAAGCCAGTCTTGAAAGACAGGGGAACATTGCCAGATGGAGAGCACTCTCAACAGGGCAGAAGTGCAGAGACTGTTTAGGGGTTTGGGTAAAGCAGAACACCTGTGTTGGGCAAAGGAGATACTGCTGAAATGTACGTGGGACCTTCCCTTCCAGAAAGACTGGTCAAAGAATCCAGGATGCATCTAACCTGCAAATCTGAGTATATCTCTCTCTTACTTAAAACACTGCCATATCCCCTCTCTATTTTCCCAGGATAAAACCCACACCTTTTGCTTGGCTTACGGGGCCCTCTGTCCCTGTCCCTCTGCCTGTGCATCTATCTGCTCTACCCCCAGCAGTCCTGCCCATAGGGCACCCTTCCTCTAACATGTCTGTGTGGATGCCTGGATGACTGGCTTCTTCCAGAAATGACATAGGGAGCAACTTTTGTGTCAAGGAATCATGTGGGCAGGCCTGCCACTCCCTGGCTCACCTCTTGCATCCAAAACAAATAGTCTGGCGGGTGGTATGTGGGCATCAGAATGAAGAGGAGGAGGGCATTTCAGGATAACCAGGAGAGCTTCCAGAGAAAGGCTCTTTTGTTGTTAAGAAGTAAAGTTGATGAACCCAGGAACAGGGCTGGATAGGGGTGGAGGTATGCTTCTTCTAATGGCTGGATAGACACCACCATAAAGACCACTTTTTGAGCACTTACTATGTGCTAAACCTCATCTTCATAGCCTCTGTGCAGCAGGAGGTCCTTTGCCCAGTGAAGACACTGAAGCTCAGAATACTTTAGTGAGTGGCTCAATGTTCTACAAGCCAGCAAAAGGTAGAGTTGAGCTCAGGTCTGTCTGGCACCAACTGCATCCCTTTGAGACAGCATCATGAGACCAAAAACTTAGATCACTGAGATGCAGTCATTTAGGCCTTTGTAAAAGATTAGTCCTTTACATATTTTAAAGCAGTTTTCCTAAACAATGCTAATCATCTCTTTATGACAAAAAGCCTAAGAGGATGGAGAACCGTTGATCCAGGACATTGAGTTTTCTGGGTGGTGTTTTGGGGTTGCCATATTGGATTGAGAGCTCAGGGAGGGCTTATTTAATTGATTTGCGTGAAAGACAAGAGAAATCAGAGAAAAGGAATCTTGCAGTGAATCCCAGAATGGCCTTTCCTGACAAGCTTCCTGGGCAGATCCAAATGTCCTACTGGAAGGGGAGCAGTAATTGAGGGATCAGGGCCAGGTGGCAGTATCCACAATAAAGTTCCAGGCTATGCTGGATTCCAGCCCCCATTCCCTTGTAGTTGGATATCTACCTAGGAGCTTCATTCTCTTAGGCTCCTAAGCTCATCTTTCCTGGGGCCATATGGGGCCCAACATTTGATACTGAGCCTGGGGGCTTAGAATTAAGTCCCCTGGTACTGCCACCAGGAGTGAGTCCTGGGCAGCTGCACATCACGCTGATTCTGAGTTTGTTCCACTGGACTTCCCGTAAGGCTGTCCTTCGTGTCTCTCATCCCTTTCTAGACCTGAGGCTTGCCTAGTTTCTGCCGGTCTTCCTTTCCAAAGCCGTATCTGCCCCCAGGCTCACCCCCCTCCATGGCAGTGGGCCTGCCTCTCAGAAACAGGCCACTATTCCTTGACCTCTCCTATATCCTGGACATTGCACTAGGGGCTGAGGCCATAGTGGTAATTGAGACATGACCCCTGCTCTTGGGGAAATCATGATCCCTTGGGAAAAACACCCCTATAATTTAAAACTGGGGAGCCGTGGGGTCACAGAGGAGAAAGGGTCGCTTCTCCTGAAAGCTCAGACAGATTTTTGGACTGGGGTCTTAATGTTTGCCTCACAGTGTAAGCAGATTTTACTCGTGGAAGGCTAGGGGGTGGGAGGGGCTGGAGGAGAAAGCCATTGTGGGCAGGGAAAACAAAATGAAAGAAGACACGGGAGAGGAAACAGTACGATGTCTATCAGCAGATGAGTGGACAAACCGTGGTATATCCATACGATGAAACACTACTCAGCAAAAAAAAACAAAAACAAAAAACCACTTCTCAGCAATGAGGCACAGGAGGCAAGCATGAATTGATACACATAACACGGATGGTCAAGACACGTAGGCTGAGAAAAGAAGCCACACATAAAAGACTACATATTGTATGATTTCATTTATAGAAAGTTCTAGAACGTGAAAACGAATGCATAGTAACAGAAAGCAGACCAGTGGTTGGGGTTGGGGTGGAGGAAGCGGAGGGCGAGGTGATAAAGAGGAAGAAGACACTTTTGGAGGGTGACAGATATGTCCATTATCTTTATTGTGGCAGTTTTCACTGGTGTATTCATAAGTCAAAACTTAACCATTTGTACTCTTGTCATATATGCAGTTTATTGCATATTGATTATACTGCCATAAAGCAGTTTTGTTTTTTTTGTTTTAAGGCACAGGAGGCCGTAAGAGCCAAGGTATGGGCAAACACAGGCAGGTGTGTTAGACTGTGTGAAGGCACAGAGGCCTGGAGGGAGTTGTGGTGAGGAGTTTGATTTTATTCCCTGGCAATTGGAAGCCACTGAAGGCTTTTAAGCAGGACGGTGGCTCTATTAGGCTTGGATGTGGAAAAGATTGCTCTGGAGGGAGGCTGTTGAGGGGTCCAGGCACAGATGGTAGAAACAATGAGACAGAGAGGATTGATGGATTTAAAAGATGTTTGGGAGTTGGGATAGGCAGGACTAGGAATCTCACTGGATATGAGGGAGGAGGACAGGCAGGAGCCAAAGGTGGTGACCAGGCTTCTGAATGGGTGACAATAAGGTGGCAGGACTGAGATGAGATTACATAAGGGGCTTTGCTCTGTAATGCCCTCGTGATGCTGACAGCTGTCTTCATGGCTTCTCCAGGTACCAACAATGGTTTGGAGCTTCTCTGCCCTTGGGCCCTGGTGCTTCAGACCACTCACATGCTCTCCCTGGAGTCACCCTGAGGGGCTTTGCCAATTCCTTCTGCTCCCTCCCAATGGTGCTAAGATGCTAACGTCATGCCCTGCTACTGATCCAGATCTGTCCTTACTCTGACAGAAAGGCAGACAAATACCAAGCATCCAGTAAGAGGTGTCATGGGAAGAGTACCGGACCAGGAATGGGGAGCTCTGAGTTTGCCTATCTTCAGTTTGTCTATCTACAAACCGAGGCCGATAAAATTCTTGGATCTCAGCTTTGGCTGTGCATTAGAATCATCTGAAGATCTTTTAAAACTGTTGATGTGATTCCATTACATATCCACCAGAATTTAAATTAAAAGGTTGACAATAGCAACAGCTAGTGAGAATATGGAGTAACTGGAACTCTCATAAAACTGCTGGTAGGAGTGGTAACTGGTGTACCACTTTGGGAAAGGTTTGCTGTTTCTCATAAAGTTAAATGTATTCTTACTATATGACTCAGCAACTCCACTTACAAGCCAAGAGAAAAGCCTACGAATGTACACCAAAGACTTATATAAGAATGTTCATAGCAGTTTTATTCATAATAGCTAGAAACTGGAGCAACTCAAATGTCCACTAACAGGAAAATAGGTAAGTTATGCTTTGTTCACAATATGACTAAATTTACAGGTGCAACAATGGTGAGCAAAATAAGTTAGACCCAAAAGAGTACATAACATGTTGTGTATTTAATTATATAAAGTTTAAGAACAGGCAAAACTAATCTATGGGGCTAGAAATCAGAATAGTAAATACCTCTGGCTGGTATAGGAAGCCTTTTGGAATGTTGGAAAAATGTATCTTGTTCTGAATGGTACACAGTTTATTGAGCTTTATACTTAAGTGTTGTAGACTTTCCCTCCCTCCCTCCCTCTCTCCCTCCCTCCCTCACTCCCTTTGTCTGAGTATCACACTGTGGCCCAGATTTGAGTGCAGTGGCACAATCATGGCTCATTGCAGCCTCAACCTCCTGGGCTCAGGCAATTCTTCTGCCTCAGTCTCCCAAGTAGCTGGGACTATAGGTGCATGCATCCATGCCCAGTTAATTCTTTTTTTCTTTTTCTTTTTCTTTTTGGTAGAGGTGAGCTCTTGCTATACTACCTAGGCTGGTCTCAAACTCCTGGGCTCAAGCAATCTTCTTACCTCAGTGTTCCAAAGTGCTGGGATTACAGGTGTAAGCCATTGCACCTGGCCTAAAAGTTGTAGACTTTCTATATTTAAATTATACCTCAAGATAAAAAGGGAAAAAAAAAAATAATAGCAACGCCAGTTCCTTGTGACCAGAGATTCTGATCGGTCTGTGGCAGGGTCTTAAGAATTTTTTTGAAGCACTCCCAATGATTCTGATGTGCCTGATAACCTGGGAGCAGTCCTTCTGAAAGATCACTTTTCTCAAGGTTCCTGACTTCTAGGAGAAGTCAGCTGCTGGGCTTGTCCTGGAATGTGCAGACTGCAATTTTGGATAAGGAAATAGGTGAAAACTCTCTTTTATCTGAAGGAAGTCTCCCATGAAGTGCTGGTGCAGAGATGGCTGCTGACATCTCCAGCCTGGGGCAGCCTGACCCTGTAGCCCTGTCACTGGGCGGGCTTCTCAGAGCCAGCCTACATGCACACCTGCACCGGCTGCTCTTGGCTGAGGCCCAGGCTTGGCATCCCTTCTCAGCCCCTCGAAAGCCCTGCCAAGTAGGCAGGAAAGCCGTGATTCGAATAAGTCATTGCAGTGGGACTGGGCAAATAATTGTGAATGGAATTCGTGCTTGAGACTTCTGGTTCTCACAGCTGCGGATGAGGGAGGGGGTCACCATGGGAATTCTAAGTATTGTTCAGCGCTGACTGCAGCTTCCATTGTTGGGCTCTGATTACAGCTTTTGTTTCACCATAAAGTACTGTTATTAAATGCCAGCCAGGAACAAAGATGTATTTACATGCCAGGGGGTCAGTAAAGGCATGCTATTTTTAGAGCTGCCCCTGCTGTTAGTCTGGGGGAGGGGAGGTTGTTGGGGGAGGAGGGAGCAACCTGGGAGCTTTTAGGTGAAAGTAAAATGTTTCTGAAAGAGGCAGCGATGATGGAAAATGATGATGTCGTCTCAGTCCTGTTCTAGTCTCCCTGTGTCAATTTATTTGTATTTATTTACTTTTATGGCCAGGAGACAGGGGTTTGGGTGCATGTGAGGAAACAAATCCAAGTTCCTTCCTAGACTTGCAACCCGAGTCCTTCCAATTCAGGCCTCTGCTGCTTCCTCAGCACCACAGCCACATGGCACCACTCTCCCGTGGTACCAAATTCCCCAGGACCCTAGACCACAATTTCACCCTGGCCATCCCTGATATGTGTGAGGATCACAACAGTCAAAAGCAATTCTAGAACCTACGCATTGTCCAGATGAGTGACCCTGAATGTAGTATTGCCTTGGTCAGGTGGGTTCAGAAATTGGGCTAAACTAAGTAATACAATCGTTGACATTGATGGAGCCATTAATATGTGCCAGAACATGATAGCTTTATTTCATTTAAGTCCTATGACGAGGCTGCAAAGTAGGAGTTATTAGCAACACCATTTTACAGATGAGGAAATGTTGAGGCTCAGAGAAATAAGGGAACGAGCCCCAGGTCACCCAGCTAGTCAATGCAGACAGACTTCAGGGCCTTCCTTTCTTGGGGTCAGGCCCACAACATGCAGGGTTTCTGGTAGAAGCAGGCTCCTGTGTTCTCTCTTCCTTCGGGGGTTAGAACTCAACACACACGGTCCTCCTGAACACCTGAGGCATTTATTCTTGTTGAATGTATATAAATACACTCTTCTGGCAGATGGTAAAATGGATGAGAGAAACTGGTGGCCGTTAACCTAAGGAGGAGGTTGGCTAGAGTTGGAAAGGTGAAAGGCAGGGGCCTGAGGGGGATTTCCCCCAGGCCAAGGAGCTTGTGAAGTCCAAGAAAATCTCCTTCCAGATCCTCACCTAGCTTAGTCTGGAAAGAACCTTCGCCTTCTAGGAATGTTCCCCACTATAGTGCTGTAATTAGCAACCCAACTGTGGCCCTGGATAGTCACCTTGATTTCAGATAATATTGCTGTTCAAGTTTTCACACCGCATTGAAGCAAGAGTCCGCAGGTTTGCATGAGAGCAGGCATTCTGTGCTCTGCAATTTTAGGGCTTACCAGCATCTCAGACTTGCCCTATGTGGTCAGGATAATTAAAGTATGATCTTACTAGGGAGTCTGATACAGCTGGAACCTCGCCCGACCCCAGGGATCACAGAGTTGCTGGGGACCTTTAGGGCTCTAGTGGCAATAGTGATTTTATATCATATCCAATCCAGATGTTCAGTGTTGGGCTTTATTCCTTGCTGCCTGGAAATCTTAAGGCAGGAAAGATGTGGTTCTGTTCTCTACAAGTCTTGGAGACAATCATCCCCTCCAATGTCCAATTTTTTTTTTCCTTTGTGGCCCTCGAATTTGGGCTGGTTGCTGACTTGCTCAGAAATCCTACTCTTGCACCTTGGTAAGCACAAATTGTGTCTTCCACAGAACTTTCCTGAAGGAGGATTGTGCCCTGACCCTGGGATGCAAGAACTAGCTCCCAGAGGAGACTCTAGTCACCTGATTTGTAATCTGGGCAGATCACTTATTGCTGGTCTGCCCTGGATGATTATTGAGAACACGCTTCCTATCACTGGGTGTTACCAGTTGTGTGGTAGGGTCAGAGAGTCAGCTCTTGACTCTTCAACCACAGAAGCAACCTGGGAGACTCCCTCCCTGAGTTCTGATGCCATTTCTACATTGCAAAATAGGCAAGAGCTGCTTTTAACATTCTGCTTTCCAGTTTCAGGAGGGGACACAAAAAGAACAAAGCTGGGTTCAGAAAATGTTGGGTTCACATTTAATTTTTTTTCTATCTTGGTTCTGACTTCTGGTTAAAACAGGGATTTATTTTTTAGAGTTGTTCCTTCTGCTGAACTTTTTTTTTTTTAGATTAGAAAATATAGTTTATTTTAAAAGTAAATTAGAGAGAGAGAGAGAGAGAGAAAAAGAAGAGATTCACCTCCCCAAGGCAGGGAAGGGAGCCAAAGTCAGGAAGCATGGTGACAGTCATAGAGCACATGGCCACACCAGAATCTAGGAAGGCAATGGCAAAATGGCTGCTCGTGGTTGAGTCCTTTTAACCATTTCCTTTGGATCTCTGCTGGACTTTTGATTGTGCAGAGCATGATGATGACAATGATGAGAGAGATGTTTTATTTATTTATTTTCTTTTTCTTTTTCTTTTTTTTTTGAGTTGGAGTCTCACTCTGTTGCCCAGACTGCAGTGCAGTGCCTGCTCCCAGCGCAGCCTCGACTTGCTGGGCTCTAGTGATCTTTCCGTCTCAGCCTTCCAAGTAGCTGGAACTACAGGC
>CAUYQG010175982.1:0-28619 GCA_963574415.1 Tarsius wallacei | reverse complement strand
AAACAAATCCATAGACCAATAAAATAGAATAGAGAACCCAGAAATGAAATCATGTATTTACATCTTATTGATTTTTGACAAAGGCGCCAAGAACATATATTGGAAAAAGGATACCCTCTTCAATATATATTGCTGGGAAAAGTGTCATTGGTGTTTTGATAGGGATTGCATTGAATCCATGGATTGCTTTAGGCAGTGTTTTAACAATATTAATCCTTCTGATCCATGAGCATGGATGTCTTTTCATTTGTTTGTATACCCTTAGTTTGTTTCATCAGTTTTTGATAGTTTTCCTTATAGAGGTCTTTCATCTCTTTGGTTAAATTTATCCCTATGTACTTTATTTTTAGCTATTGTAAATGAGATTGCCTTATTGATTTCTTTCTCAGCTGGTTCATTATTGGTGTATAGAAATGATACTAATTTTTGTGTGTGGATTTTGTATCCTGCAACTTTACTGAACTTGTTTATCAGATCTAACAGTTTTTGCGGGAGTCGAGTTTTAGGTTTTTCTAAATGTATGTCATCTACAAAGAAAGATAACTTGACTTCCTTTTTTCCAACATAGATACTTTTTATTTCTTTCTCTTGCCTGATTGCTCTGGCAAGGACTTCCAGTAACATGCTGAATGGAAATGGTGAAAATGGGTGTCCTCATCTGGTTCCACTTTTTAGAGGGAAGGCTTTCAGCTTTTCTCCATTCAGTATGATGTTAACTGTGGGTTTGTCATATGTGCCCTGACTATATTGAGGTATGTTCCTTCTACGCCTAGTTTGTTGAGAGTTTTTGTCATGAAGGGATATTGAATTTTATCAAATAAGTCCTCTGCATCTATTGAGATGATCATATGTTTTTGTCCTTCATACTCTTGATGTGATGTATCGTATTTATTGACTTATGTATGTTGAACTATCCTTGCATCCTTGAGATAAAAATCTCAGCTGATCATGATGTATTATATTTTTCATGTGCTGTTGGATTCAGCTTTCTAGTATTTTGTTCAAAAATTTTGCATCTATGTTCATCAAGGATATTTGCCTGTAATTTTCTTTTTTGTTGCATTCTTTTCTAGTTTTGTTATCAGGGTAATGCTGTTCTTATTGAATAATTTTGAAAGAATCCCCTTTTCTCTTTTTTGAGGAGAATCAGTGTTAGTTATTCTTAGAAAATTTGGTGCAATTTGACTGTGAGGCCATCTGGTTCTGGACTTCCTTTGTTGTTGTTGGGAGACTTTTTATTACAGATTCAATCTTATTACTCATTATCAGTCTGTTCAAGTTTTTCTTCCTAATTCGGTCTTGGTAGGTTGTGTTGTATCCAGGAATTTATCAATTTTCTCTGGCGTTTTCTAGTGTGTTAGTATATAGTTGTTCATAATAGCCTCTGATAATCTTTTGTATTATCAGTTGTATGGTCTTTTTACTTCAGATTTTGTTTATTTGAGTCTTCTTTCTTTATATTTTGGTTAGTTTTGCAGTTGGTTTACTGATTTTATTTTATTTTTTTAAATTTCATTTCATTGATCCTTTGTATTGTCTTTTTAGTCTCTATTTCATTTACTTTTGCTGTGATCTTTATTTTTTTCTTTCCTTTTACTGATCTTGGGTTTTGTTTGTTCTTGCTTTTCTAGTTCCTTAAGATGCATCCATTAGATTATTTGTTTAAATCCTTCTACTTCCCTTAATGTAGGCATTTATTGCTATAAACTTCCCTCCTAGTAATAAATAGGCATTTATTGCTCTAAATTGTTTTTGCTGAATTTCATAGGTTTTGGTACACGTTGTTTTTATTTTTATTTGTTTCAATAATTTTTTTTTATTTTCTCCTTAATTTCTCCCTTGACCCAATGGCCATTCAGGAGCATTTTGTTTTTTTACTTTTTATGTACTTGTGCTATTCCCAAAATTTCTCGTTATTGATTTCTAGTTTTGTCCTAGTGCAGTTTGAGAAGATACTTGATATGATTTTGAGTCTTAAAATTTTTTGATACTTGTTTTATGTCCTACTATATGGTCTGTCATGTGTACGCTAGGGCTAGTGTTGGTGGGTCCAGGCAGACAATTCTTGTGTCTCTGGGTGGCTTTCTTGGGTGCCAGTAATAGCATCACTGTGTCTAGCAGGTGGGCAGTTTCTCAAGCCCCTGAGCAGCAACTATGGCATGGACAATGACAGTAGCAGTGGTGGGGCAGCCCTTTGGGAACCAAGTGGTCCACACTGTGGTAGCAGTGGCTGCAACATGATATGTGGGTTGGCCCCAGACTTGCAGGTGGTGTGTATGGGTGCCAGCTGTGGTGGTAGTGGCACGTTTAGTGGGCCCAACCCCAGACCCTGGGAAGAGTACTCAGGTGCCACTGGCAGGAACAGGGGCAGGGCTGGGTGATCCCTATACCCCTGGTCAAGTACTGTGGGAGGGGGTAGAGTCAGGCCAGGCAGCCTTGCTCTCAGGCCCTTTGGTGAAGCAGGCTGTAGTAGGCAGAGATGAGCTAACCCCCAGGAGACTGGCAGAATGCTCAGGGGTAGGCATCAATGGTTGTGCTGCAGCCTTTCTGCTGAGGAGGATGTGGTTGCTTTCTCTGGGAGCAGCCATAGGCAAGGGCTGGGGAACATGGGCTTCTCTTGCATCTCTGCTCCACAGCAGCCTGCAGTAGTGGTGGTTGCAGGCAGTGGAATTTGTCCCGGGGTGCATGAAAATACACAGCCATCCCTCTGCAGGTAGTGGGGAGTGTGAGATTGCTACCTGTGGCTCCTGCCTCGGCCCCAACAGCAGAGCAGGATGCAGTGCAGTGGGGTGTGGGTATGTTCACAAAATAGCACCATGCAGAAGAAGCTGTAGGACTTGGGGGTTTGCAGGCCCCAGCTTAACCTCTCTCTGGAACAATGCCTTCATGAAGTCTCCAGGCCCGTGAGGGCTGAGGGGTTTTTCCAGGCCAGGATTATGGGAGTCTACAGCAGGAATGTGGACTGTTGGGAGTCACTCACTTGCCCTTTCCCCACATTAGTGTGTCCATCCAGAGTCCCAGCTGATCCCAGCTGAGCAGGCCACCTTTTTCCCCTCTTGCCTTGCTTTTGGTGCTTCCTGTCACTTCTTTGTTGAATTATGGTGTTCTCTCTTAGATGATCTATTCAAAGTATGATTAGCCACTCACTGTTTTAGTTTCTGTCCGTGGAAGAGATGCATCCAGGCTGCCATCTTGAAGCCCACTCTTTGTCTTTGACCATGCAGGGATACATTTACATGTTGTTTTTCTTTGCTAGTGAAGGGTCCATCTTTTCTCTGAGGATGTGACCTTTGGAAGTTCCTGGATCTCATATAAATCTGAAGACCTTGTTTCCTGTTCTTTTGTGGACATTAAAATCCAAGCCTTTTGGTTATTGAAATTGACACCATCCAGTGGCAAAAGTGACAAAAGATGTGTTTCTTATTTTGGGGGGTTAAGGGAGGTTAAGAGTTTCTTTCATTTTTAATTCAGTTTATGCATGTAAAATGATGTTTTTCATCAATTTTAATGTCTTGTAGAAAACAGTTCTTAAATTTTCTATTCTGCTATTTTGGTTGAGATGAAGTGGCCTTTCCTTTCCATTAGATTGTAGTAACACAAAACTATGTTCCTGACTTCTGCCAGCATAAGGACTGTGATAATAGCGAGCCTGGAGGGCCAGCCTGGGGTCCCATGTGTACAGACACAGATGTTTTTAAACCAATTAGAGAAAAGCAGTGATCACTTATTCTTTCAATAAATATTTATCCTGTTATCCATTCCAATGTATTTATTAACCATTGTGTGTGTGTGTGTGTCTAAGTGTTTCTTTTTATTGAGTCAGAGTCTCTCTCTGTTGCCCAGGCTGGAGTACATCCTGCCATGTACATGCTAGTACATGTCAGGCTGGAGTACAGACATGATCACAGCTACCACAGCCTTGACCTCCTGGGCTCAGGCAATCCTTCCAACTCAGCCTTCTAGTAGCTGGGACAACAGGCAAGTACCACCATACCCGGCTAAATTTTTGATTGATTGTAGAGATGAGGTCTCGCCAAGTTGCCCAGGCTGGTCTCAAACCCCTGGACTCAGGCAGTTCTCTTGCCTCCATTTCCCAAGTGCTGGGATTACAGCATGAGCCACTGTACCCTGACTAAACATGTCTTTACTATCAGTTCTGCATGTCAGCATTGGTACTCTGAATAAAATATAAGATGTTATCTTGTTTTGATGACATTTGTAATCACCAGTGAGTATCCCACATTTATTTTTCACTGATCTTACAACAGAAAATTTAAGAAATCAATGAAGAAAACTTTAAATAATGAAGTCTAGTCAGAAGATTATTATAAATGAAGTTAATGGACTATAGAGTAAAAAGTAACATCCAGCCAGATTACATGATAGTATTCCATTCCAGGTCTTAAGTACTAGAATAGCAGAGAGCATAGGATTTAGGCACAGCAAGTGAGTGAGCGTCATAGAAGGTGACTTTCATTGGGTTGTGGCATGAATTGGTGTAGAGGAAATAGAAAGGACTATTCCAAATGGGGAATACCATTAGTCAAAACACATAGTGGAAAAGGTTGTTTAATCTGTTGCCAGCCTCTTTGGAATGAGAGGCAGCTAATTTCAAAGAAAGGGTAAGCCCTAGTGACAAAAATAAGAACATTCCTTTTATGTTTCCATAGGGTTTATTGAACTGGACTTCCCCACATAAGTTTATGTATTTTAATATTCCATGTAGAGAGCAGAGCATGCATATGTTAGGAACCCTTAGCATAATTCTATAATTAATCTTAAATTATACACTTTTTACTACTTACATTTATTCTGAGATTATGTTCCCATTTTTCTTCTTTTGAGACAATATCTTATAAGAAGTGTTCTCTTTCCTTGCCTTCAGATGAGTTTGTTCTTAATTAATTGAGAGATTTTTCTAAATGCTTCCATTACTTTGTATTTTTCATCCCTGCCTTCTATATCAGTGTTTTGGATCTATTTATTTACCCATTCAGCAGACCCCTGTGAGATACACTGACTTTGGGCTAAGAGTTCTTATTTGAACATCAGAGTTGGCACCAATGTAAATGTAACACATCATGGCTTTGCAGGACTTCCTGGCACCTTAGAGATACCCTTGTCTGTCCTCCTTACCTCACAAATTAGGGAGCTAACATCTTTCTTTAACAGTTAAATGCCTTCCCGATGTCACAAAAGCAGTTGATGGCACAACCAGAACTGGAACTCAGGTCTAATGTCTCCCACTCTAGGGCTGTTTCCAATGCCATCACTTGGATATTAACTCTGGAACAAGAATTCCTCCTATAGCTTTAGTTGGAATTGCTCCTGGAAGAT
Organism: Tarsius wallacei; assembly: GCA_963574415.1. Taxonomy (NCBI): domain Eukaryota; kingdom Metazoa; phylum Chordata; class Mammalia; order Primates; family Tarsiidae; genus Tarsius; species Tarsius wallacei. Next base: position 23,282 of record CAUYQG010175982.1, on the reverse strand, counting down.
CAATCAGCAATAAAGAGGTTTTTAATTTCTTTATAGGTATTTCAGTTTATCTTTTAAAAAAAAAAAAAAGTTGTCAGGTCATACAGATTTCCATGGAATGCTCTTGGTCTCACTTTTAAAGCCCTTCATGGAACTGACCAGTACTCCTGCTATAGTTGCTGAGAAACTATATGGCCATTGCTATTTGTATCACAGAATCTTTCCTAAGAACTCATTCAGTTGCTATTTCTGCTTTCCACTATAAACTTTAAAGCAGTTACTCAGTAGTCCCCCATCATCAGGTATGTGGGAATTAATAATTTAACATCCTTTTTTAAAAAAACCTTCAGCATCCTGGTGAATTAATGACCTTTTTGAACTTGGTGACCAGATTGTGAGCCATTTTAAGCAGCATTTCTGGGCCAAGGTTTTATAAATGGAAGGATTTATTAATAGTTGCAGTGCCTTCAGCTCTTGAAGAGAGTGAATTTTACACCCAGACTGGTTTAGCCTACGTAAACTCCAGGTAAGAATGAATATGCATTCCTGAGCCTTCTGCTGACCTCTTCAAAGATGGCATCACAGATGATACCTGGGGAGACAACATATCAATGTTGCATGCTTTGTTCTCACATTCATTGTCTCAAAATATTACAAGTTAAAAGTTAAATCTAAGTTAAACTATTTCTAAACTTCACTGTGGCCTGGTGTAAACTGAGAATTGAAATGTTCCCCAGGTTTTTGTTCTATTTGGTTTTGTTAGAAGTGCTGTGTATTCCCTGGTAGAGGCATGTCTAGGTAATGACCACACTGTGCTAGTTTTTGCTCTCCCAGACAGGCCTTGAGCTTTAAGGTCATGCTAAGGCCCATTTGGTTCAAGGTATGTCAGCTTTGGTAGCCAATAGAGATTTGTTTCTGTTCAGGGATTTGCAGGGCAGCCACCTGGTATTCTCTGAGCACTCCTTGTAGTTATAGGACCTTGTTTTCTTTTAAAATAAGACATTTTTGTTGATGATGCCTTATAGCTTCAATTCAGGATATGGTTTATCGACATTACCAAGTGTTCCAGTTCACCTCCTTCCATCTTTTCCTATAGTTTTAGGATGTTGCACTATTCCACTTAACCTGCAGCACATTGCTGACACTCAATAAATGTCCAATCATGTCGCAGTACAGTGTGCACACTGTAGGCATTCTGAAAAGAATGGAGCTTTGTTCTCATTGTTGAGCAGTGTATTTTTCCACTTGTTAGCTGGAAAGAAATTGGAGTCAGTTTTTGCTTTTATATACTTTTATGGCTACATATCTATACGAAGTCATGCTCAGAGTTCAAAGTTGTTTGGAAAAGTGTTTAAAACAAATGTGCTGGACAAAAGGTGGTATACACCTTTTGTCGAAAAGGTCGTGTCTCACTTGGATGTGGTTGAGGGACAATCGATATCAGAAAGAAAGCAATTAGTCTTCCATAAGTAGGGATGGCAGAGGGTCATGTGTACAGAATTTCAGTGGTGTAAAAGTGTATAGTATTCTGGACTAGGGATTAAAATACAGTGTAAGGAACACAATACAATTAAGCTTGTTTATGAAGCATAAACAATACACCTGGATAAATGATTTTATTTTTATCCCACTGTTGTCAGAACAATGTTCAATTGTTACTTCTTGCTTCACAAAATACTAAGTAAGAATTCCTTATCTTCTGAATACCTTGATTCAAGAACGTTTTTCCTTGTCCGATGATTCAGTCAGTAATGTCTGCCACCCAGAACTGATAAATAAAATGTGTATTATCAGCTTTTTCTCATGAAGTGTGGGTGTGTCGTCTTTCCAATAGTGGTGTTTGTAATACCCTCTGAGTATGTAGTGGAGGAAAAAATAAATCAATTTGAGAGTAGAAATTTTTTTTTAAAAAGTTTTATTTTTATCATAAAGATCTGGCGTACAATTCAGGGTTAGGTATACAAACGTTGATTATGCAGATACTCTTGTTGTGCTCCCCCCTCCTCTGACAGTTTCCCGCTACTGCCAATCCCTTTCTTATAGTATTATAATTGTTCAAGGTCTGCTTATGAGTGAGAACACATGGAGCTCTGTTCTTTGTTTCTGTGATAAATCACTAGTATGATCGACTCTAAATCCATCCAACTTGCTGCGAAGTCCATATGTTTGTCCTTCTTTATGGCTGCATAATATTCCATTGTGTATATGTACCACATTTTTTTTTATCCATTCCAGCTTCGATGGGCAGCATGGTTGGTTCCATGTTTTAGCTGTTGTGAACAGAGCTGCAACAAACATGCGTGTGCAGGTATCTTTTTTGTAGAATGATTTGAGTTCCCCCGGGTATATTCCCAATAGAGGAATTGCTGGATCATATGGAAGGTCTGTTTCTGGTTTTTTCAGAAATCGCCACACTGTCTTTCAAAGAGGTTGCACTAGTCTGCATTCCCACCAGCTGTATAGAAGCATTCCTTTTTCTCCGCATCTTCGCCAGCATCTGTTGTTGTTTGTTTTATTAATGATGGCCATTCTTACTGGGGTTAGGTGGTATCTCAATGTGATTTTGATTTGCATTTCTCTGATGATGAGTGAGGCTGAGCACTTTTTCATGTGTCTGTTGGCTGCCCGTATATCTTCTTTAGAGAAGTGTCTACTCATGTCTTCTGCCCACTTTAGAAGGGGGCTGTTTGGTTTTTTTTTCCTTTCAGTGTGTTTGAGTATCTTGTAGATCCTACATGTTAGGCCTTAGTCAGATATGCAGTTGGCAAATATTTTTTCCCATTCTGTGGACTCTCTGGTCTCTTGATGGTTTCTTTTGCTTTGCAGAAGCTTATTAGTTTGATGAGGTCCCACTTGTCTATCTTATTTCTTAAGGTATGGGCATTTAGGGTACTGAATAGGAATTGGTTGCCAGTTCCAATTTCCATAAGGGTGTCTCCTGTGTTTTCTAAGATTCTTATAGTTTGAGGTTTTATGTTTAGGTCTTTGGTTCATTTAGAGTTAATTTTTGTGTGTGATGATAGGTAGGGGTCCTGTTTCAATCTTCTGCATGTGATCAGCCAGTTTTCCCAGCACCACTTACTGAATAGGTTCTCCTCTCCCCAGTGGTTATTGTTGGAGGCTTTGTCAAAGATGAGTTGGTTGAGATATTGAAGCTTTGCTTTTGGAAACTCTATCCTGTACCACTGGTCTATATGCCTGTTCTTGTACCAATACTAGGCTGTTTTGATTACTGTAGTCTTATAGTAAAGTTTGAAGTCTGGAAGGGTGATACCGCCTGTTTTGTTTCTTTTGCTAATGATTATTAGGCTATTCATGGTTGTTTACGTTTCCATATTAATTTCTCTATTGTCATTTCCAGGTCTGAGAAGAATGATGTTGGTAACTTAACGGGTATTGCATTGAATCTGTAGATTGCCTTCAGTAGGATGGACCTTTTAACAGTGTTGATTCTTCCTGTCCTTGAGCATGGAATATTTTTCCCTTTGTTTGTGTCTTCCTGGATTTCTTTGAGCGGTGTTTTGTAGTTCTCATTGTAAAGGTCTGTCCTCCACTTATCATGTTAGGAAGGTACCAAGGTATTTCATATTTTTTTATGAACGTGGTTGTGCTTTTAATTTGGGTCTCTGCCAGCCTGTTGTTGGTGTATAGGAATGCAACTGTCTTTTGCACGTTTATTTTGTACCCTGAGACTTTGCCAAAGTCCTTTATCAGTGCATGCAGGTTTTTGACAGATTCTCTTGGATTTTCAAGGTATAGGATTATACCATCAGCAAAGAGAGAGAACTTGACTTCCTCTTTTCCTATTTGGATATCCCTGATTTCCTTCTCTTGTTTAATTGCTTAGCTAGAACTTCCTACACAATGTTGAACAAGAGTGGTCAGCCTTGTCTTGTTCCAGTTTTCAGGGGAAATGTTTCCATTTTCTATCCATTTAGCAATATGTTAGCTGTGGGTTTATCATAGATGGCGCGTACTATTTTGAGGTATGTTCCTTCTATACTTAGGTGATTGAGGGTTTTGATCAAGAAGGGATGCTGGATTTTGTCAAAAGCTTTTTCTGCTTCTAATGAGATAATCATGTGCTTCTTGTTTTTACATCTGTTGATGTATTTAATTACATTTATGGTCTAGCAAATGTTGAGCCAGCCCTGCATTCTGGGAATGAAGCCTATTTGGTCATGGTGGATGATTTTTGAGATGTGTTTTTGGAGCCAATTTGCTAGAATCTTCTGGGGATTTTTGCATCTATGTTCATAAGGAATATTGGCCTATAGTTTTCTTTTAATGCTGGATCTTTACCCAGTTTAGGTATCAGTGTGATGTTAGCTTTGTAAAATGATTTGGGGAGAATTCCATCTTTCTCAATTGCCTGGAATACTTTCAATAGGATTGGTATCAGCTTCTCCTTGTACATTTTGTAGAATTCTGCTGGAAAGCCATCTGATCCAGGGCTTTATTTGTAGGTAGTTTTCATATGACAGAGTCAATTTCCTGGGTTGTTATTGGTCTATTTAGTGTCTCAATGTCTTCTTGTTTCAACGTGGGGAGGTTGTGTGATGTCATGAAGTCCTCCATTTCATTTAGGTTATCAAGTTTATTTCTGTATAGGTGTACATAGTAATCTCTGATAATTTTTTATATTTCTTTAGGGTCAGTTGTGATTTGATCTTTTGTATTTCTGATTGTGTTTACGTGGGCTTTTTCTCTTTTCTTGGCAATTCTGGCTAGAGGTCCATCAATCTTGTTAATTCTTTCAAAGAGTCAGCTTTTTGTTTTGTTGATGTTTTCTATAATATTTTTGGTTATTTGGATTCTTTTGCTAAAGTTTGGGTTTTGGTGGTCTTCTCTTTCCAGCTCCCTTAGGTGATTTGTTAGATTAAAATTTAAAATTAAAATTAAAATTTCTAATCTTTCCATTTTCTTGATGTGTGCTCATAAAGATGTAAATTTCCCTCTGAGAACTGATTTCATGGCATCCCAGAGGTTTTGGTAAGATGTTTCTTTGTTTTCATTTGTTTCCAGGAATCTTTTGATTTCTGCTTTGATTTCTGTGTTGAACCAGTAGTTTTTCAGCATCATGCTGTTTAGTATCCATGTCTTTGTGGGTTTGGGGAAATGTTGTTGGTGTTGATATTTATTTTTATTCCACTGTGGTCTCAGAATGTGCATGGCAAGATGTCAGCCTTATGAATTTGTTTATTCTTGATTTATGGTCAAGGATGTGATTGATCTTGGAGTACATTCCATGTGGTGATGAGCAGAATGTATATTCTGTGGTTGTTGGGTGGAATAATCTGTAGGTATCTAATAAGTCCATTTGGTCGAATGTCAGGTTTAGGTTCTGGATCTCCTTGCTGATTTTTTGTCTTGATGATCTATCTAGAGCTGTTAGTGGGGCTTTCAAGTCCCCTGCTATGATAGTGTTAGAGTCAATATCTTTTTTAATTTACTTAGTAGTTGCTTTATAAATGCTGGTCCATCTGTTTTGGGTGCTTATATGTTTAGGATGGATATTTCTTGTTGATGGATTGAACCTTTTATCATTATGTAGTGTCTTTGGCATCTTTTTAAATTTTTGATAGTTTAAAGGTTGTTTTGTCTGATATTAAGATCACAACTTCTGCCTTTTTTTTGTGATCCATTTTCCTGGAAACTCGTTTTCCATCCTTTAACTTTGAGTTTATGTGTGTCCCTTGTGTTGAGATGAATTTCCTGTATACAGCAAATAATTGGGTCATGGTTTCTTATCCAGTTTGCCATTCTGTGTCCTTTCAGTGTTGCATTTAGTCCATTCACATTCAGGCTGATTATTGAAATGTGATTGTTTATCCCTGTCTGAGGTTCTTATAAAGTTTTTTCTTAGTTTGCTTGTTTTCTTTTGGCTTTGGGGCTGATGTATGTGTGTGTTTTCAAGTTTCTTGTTGCGCTGTATTCTCTGTTGATTCTGTGCTCTGCTGTTCTCTTGGGAAGTGTGTGGTCATTCTTTTTTTTCTTTCTTCTACACTTAATATCTTTTTAAGTGTATCCTGTAGAGCTGGTCTGGAAGCTGCATAATCTCTTAGGGATTGGACGTCTGGGAAGGATTTTAATTCTCCATCATTGATGAAGCTGAGCTTGACTGGGTAGGAAATTCTTGGTTGAAATTGTTTATCTTTGAGGGCTTTGAATATAGGGCTCCAGTCCCTTCTTGCTTGTGGTGTTTCTACTGATAGTTCTGCTGCTATTCTGATTGGTTTTCTCCAGTAGGTAGTCTGACCTTTCTCTCTTGCTGCCTTTAGGATTTTTTTCTTTTGTGCCGACTTTGTGTAGGCGAATTACTATATGTCTAGGGGTTGATCTTTTCATCTGATGTCTTTTGGGGGTTCTCTGTATTTCTTATGCTTGGCTGGTTGCATATCTGCTGAGATGGGGAAAGTTTTCTTTGATTACCTTCTGGAAATCTTTCTCCAAGTTGTTCTCTATTTCCCTTTCTTTTTCTTGGATACCAGTCAGGAGTAGGTATCTTGGCCTCTTGATATAATCACCCATCTCTTGTAGGATTTGTTCTTTCTTTCTGAGTCTTCTTTTTATGTTTTTTTCAGATCAGGTTAATTCCATGTTCTGATCTTCAAGTTCTGAGTTTTTCTTCAGCTAGATTAATTCTGCTTTCCATGCTTGTCATCTTGTTATTATTTCCTGGATGAAATTTTGTATTGTCAAAATCTCTGTTACAAGTTCTTTCAGTGTTGCATCTTTTCTTTCTTGAGTCTTATTCACTCTTTCCATCCATTCCCTAATCCCTGTTGTATTTTGGGGCCAGTTGTTGGTGACTCCCATTGTTTGGGCACCAAGCTCTGATTTTTCAGGAGTTTTCTCTTTGTTGCACTTGAAATTGCCTGTGGTCTTCCTTTGGTTTTTCCTCATTTGTGACAAATCTCTTGTTTTTCTCTTTAGTTCTGTTATTCAGTGTCAGTTGGAGAGTCTTTCCCTTCTGGTGTTTGCTCATCCTTCTATTCTTCCCTGATCCATGTTCTGGATTTGTTCTATATTGAAATAGGATGGTGGATGGGAAGCTTGGCTCTGTCTTATAGTTTTTGAAAGTCGAATAACGGAGGGATGGGGCACTAGGATTCAGAAACTACTTGCAAATTACAATGTTCACTGATTGTTGTATGTATTCCCTGAGACCCACTCCCCACCACCCTCTATATGATGATGCAAAGCAGAAACCAATGCAAAAAACAAATGAACACACACACACACACACACACACACACACACACACACAGACGTACACACACTCCTCAAAACAAACTGGAATAACAATAAAGTGAAACAAAACAAACAATGACAACAAAAACCAAGAAAACTGAACACACACACACAGACACACACATGCCTAGCACAAAGTGAATGGAGAAAAAAAACACACAGAAGGAAGGGGGCGGGGGAAGGAATTCAGGTCAAAACCTCACACATATATTGACACACACCTTAAACTATACAAATTGAATTTAATAAAGCCCAGAAGAACAAAAGAGCAATAACAAACCAACAACAACAACAAAATTGAAAGATGAAGACTCAGTCATTCACTTACACACATAAACAGAAAACATCAAATAAAGGAAGAAAGAAACAGAAAAAGAAAAGAAAAAAATTGGGGGGATGCAGATCAAACCCTCATATACACATTCATGCACAAAGGAAAAATATTTTTAAAATAGATGAACTAACAAACAGGCAAAAAAATTTTTTTAATTTTTTTTTAATTAAAAAAAAATAAAACCTGCCCTCTTGTGGCAGGCTCTGTAATTGTGCCTCTAATTGGTCTCTCCTACAGTACCCTCTTTCACTCTCTCTGTGTCTGGAGCAGGGAAGGAGGAGGGGCAGTGGAGGTTTGTGGGGCCACAGTCCTCCCCTCCCACTCTCATATGGTCAGGGAGAGCTCCTCCTGTGGGGAGGTGGGGGATTGTCTCTTCCCCAGGTATGTACTCATGGGGATGCCCCAGCCAGGCCTATCCTGGAATGGAGTTCTATTGTGACTGAAATCCAGGCTCTGCCTGGGTTCGTCCCTCTCAGTTGTGCCCCAACTGTGTGGGTATGATGTTCAGAGGATTGCTGGGGAGGAGGGGGGTTGGGTCAGCCCCGGAATCACCACTGACCTTTTGGAGTCCTTCCTCATTCTTTTCTGGACACACTCTTTGTCCCACGACTGGATCAGGGTAGGGTGTAGGGCACCTGAAACTCAGCACTCGTCATATCCCTCTGAAGTTTGTGCTTTCAGGATATTCCCTCTGGGTCACAATCAACCCCTGAGAAGCTGATCCACCAGTCACAGAGATCAAATCTGTTGCTCCATGGTGAGCGAGTGGGGGCACTTTCCTGCTCCGCCTTCAAGATGGTGGTAGGGTGCCTCTGTTGTTCTCCTCTGTGGGACTTTGCCTCTGGACTCCCTCCACAGCCCCTGCTGCCAGTGCCCTGCCAGGCACTGAAGTGGTGAGGAAAAGCCTGGAGCCAGCAGTCTCTCCTACCACAGTGGGGATGCAGAGCCTGGGGCAGTAGTCTTTCCCTGCTGCTTCTTCACAGGAAAACTTGTGTCTGTTTAAAAAAAAACGGCACTCCACTTCTGTGACCTGGGAAGAGCCAGGAACCAAGTGGAGAAGCTGCAGCACCAGCTGTTGTGCCAGGGCCCTGGCCACTTGCTCATGAGCCCTCACTTAGTCTCTCCCAGCATTTTCTTCCCAAGAAGGGTTTCGTTGATTTAAAAAAAAATGGTGCTTGACTTCTGAATCCTGGTAATCGCTAGGGTCCAAGCCCAACAACTGCAGCACCAGCCACTGCATCAGAAGAGCCCTGGCCACTAGCTCCCTCTCCTCACTCAGTCAAACTTTCACATGCCCACTCACTCACCAGCACATACACAAAATTTTCCATACACTTACTCACTTACACCAGGATTTGCACAGTCTGACTGGCTCAGCCACCATCTTCCTGACCTTCTCTTGAGAGTAGAAATTCTTTATCACTCTCAATTGACTTACTCAGTTCATTGTACCCTTTCTGTAACGTCATATGTGCTAGAAGGGTTTGCTTTTTCCTATGATATGTCCTTAGTAAAAAAGATAAATCCCACTAGATAGCAAACCAACTGACATCTCATGTATTGTCCAGAGAGCACAAGTAACCTGGTTGGAATTAGGTGTGAGTAGTATTACTAAGAGAATCACGTAAACAATGAGTTTAAAGAAATGGAGTGTTTCAAGTTAACATTGTAACTCCTTGTACGTCTTTCTAGTTTTAACATGGTGACATATTAAATTAATGAAAATATGACCACATATTTAATATCTGACTCTACTGATAGTCTACTCCCCATGAGAAAGAGGCCAATTGTGTTGTTCATTGCTTTGTCCCAGGACCTAACACAGTAGTTGGCAGTTGTGCAAGTTCAATAGTATAAAGGAATGAATGGATGGATACTGAACTTCCCCTTCTATTACCTGGAAAAGATATCAATAATGCCAATTGCTAATAAAAAGCATTCTGTGGGTAAGCTCTAGAAGTCTAGAACTTCTGCAAGTGGATTGAAAGTGGACTAATTGAGTGAATTAGTTTGAGACTAAAAGGAAATATCTCATTTAGAAAGTACTGATCTGCACTTTGGGGGGTCAAGGCAAGAGGACTGCCTGAGCCCAGGGGTTCGCTACCAGCCTGGGCAACTTGGTGAGACTTCGTCTCTACAATAAATCAAAATATTAGCTGGGAGTGGTAGCGCACACCTGTAGTTCTGGCTAGGAAGACTGAGGTGGAAGGATCACCTGAGCCCAGCAGGTCTGCACTGGGGTGACCATGAGCATGCCACTGCACTCTAGCGTGGGCGACAGAGTGAGACTCTGACTCAAAAAAAAAGTACAGATCTGAGAATTTTCAGAAATATACAAACTATATAACTGGGTGTTGTTTGAATTAAATGGAATAGAATCCCATGCCATTGTCCTTTAAGAGATAAAAACATAGTATAGATGTTTTATTGTGTTAATAATAAATAGTAATAATAAATTGTGTTAATTTTTGTTTTTATAATCTGTTATTTTAAAATGTGTTGTAAGTATCACTTCTTTAATTCTAGCAAAGTGTTAACAAATTTCAGGCTTCCTATTATATATAGAACTTTTCAAACAGGCAGGAGGACAGCCATAAGACAATTTTAATTCTCTGTTTATAAGTTTTCACTTCCTTTTTTCTGCTAGAACTATTAAGTTCACATTGGTCAGGCAGAGATTTGAAGACTTTTGCAGAGTTGTTGATTGTGAGTTCACAATATGACAGTAGTTAGTGTTTATTTCTCTCTGTAAATCTAGAAAGATAAACCATGTGCTTTCTTTGTTGAGGAATTGGACAGGAGTGTATGGTTAACAAGTCAGTAAGGATTATTTTGTGTCTTGAAAGCTATAAATCCAAATCTTTGAATCAGAGATCTCTGTTTTGTTCTCTTCCTTTGTTCTCATCTCTCACTACAAAAATACTTGTTGTCATGTGGTTCTGATTCTGCTTGCTGTAAGTTTCCCAACTCTTAATACTGAGTGTTTTCTCCTTAACAGTGTCTGTAGTTGTAAAATAGCATCATTAGGAAATCCAGGTACATCAGAGAGGAGCGGGGAAATGCTTTTGAAGGGGAACCTGGGGAGAGATGGATCAGAGAACCAAAACTGTCTGCCCACTTGATTTATGTGATTCACCAACCAAACCAAGAGAGAAATCAAATATAATTTGGTAATATTTTTGTGAAGTAAGGCTGTGACAATTGATTTCGCAGCTAAGACACATTCTCATGAAAGACAACATGGTTTGCTTGAGTATGAAATGCCTGTGACTTAAGGCAATCCATTTAAATTCTTTTAAAATTGTTTTTCAAATTAAACCCTGAAATGAAATGGGAGTATGATGTCCTACTTGGATGACTGTTTCTGCCTTTTTGAGGGAGAAAAATAGCAAGTTTGTGCTCTCCAGCTTTTTCAAATATCATTAAAAGGCTTTGGAGGAGTTCTTTATGCTTAGACACCTGTACGTGGTCCAGATCCATTTTTCTAGGTGATTTAGGCATTTTCCTCCTCAGGAACCTTTGTATTTCAAACAAAGGGATTAATAGGATAGAATTAGTAACTTGGATTCAGCTCCTTTTTTCCCAAGGATTTAAACTGGGGTTGTCACTGAAGCTATTACTAGTGCCAGCAGGGGTTTTGGTCAAAGTGTTTGAGGCATTCACGGTCAGGAGGCTTCTGTTCAAAGACTGTTGATGAATGAGCCCAAAATGACTATGTAAAGTTCAAGAACAAAAAGAAATTATGTCCTTCACAGCAAGTTTACTTTTCTTCTAGGATTTCAGAGCAAACACGTTGCTCTCTCTCTACCTATTTTCCAGAACAAGTATTTGCCGATGGGTGATTCCCTCCCCCCACTGCCCGCCTCAGACAAATACTGAGGCTTGGGACAGGAGTCTGCCTCCACTGGGAGCCATAAAGCGGCCGCAGCTGCTGTTCATTAACGATAGGGAAGCAATCGTAGTTGCAAACATACTACAAAAAAAATACATGATTGGTTCTGAGATTCAGTCTTTAAATGAGATGCTCTAGTGACAAGTCCAAGACAAAGTCTGACAGATCATCATCTCATCTTCAAAGAGATCTGTACAAAGGACTGCTAGTTTTTGTTAAAATTTTTGCCTTGCCTTTTGAAAACTAATTAGTCGTTCTAAAGAACAGGATTCAAGATATTAACTGATTTGTCTCAGGCTTTTATTTTAAAGGAGGCTATATGTGGTAAGGGTGGGATTTATGTGTGCTGTGTTCTGCAGCTTTCTATCAGCCAGTGTGGTGGTGGTTTTATGATAGCGTGGCCCAGGCTGAAGCTGCGGTGAGACAACAGCCTGGGAGCTTATAAGAAGTGAATAAGCAGGACTGTGAACCTTTCTCTAGCTGGGTCCAGCCTGAGGCAGACTTCTAAACACCTATATTCCCTTGACAGTCTTAGAGGTCTCCCAAGAACAAAAATAAAGACAATTGAGGGCACGCTTTACTGACTATTCGAATAATCAGGCTTTTAGAGATGACCTGTAGAATATTGTCAAAAAGAAGAAAAAGAAAAAAACTTATATGAAATTGTAAAATAAACAGCAAAGTCCAGAGAATGTTATTCTTCAATTATGTTGCTGTTTAGATTCGGTTACATTGAATAATATACCCATGGCATCTCTGACAGGCACCGTGTTTCCCATGATTACCAATGTCACTATATACTATCCTGACATCACTAAAGCAGTAACACTTTTCTAGAAGTTTTTGAATTCGAAAAAAAAAAGCCGTTGAGTCAAAAGTTATACTTGGATTTATAATGCTTAAATGAAGATCGTTGAGCTACCTCATCTCGCACTCAAGAATATTAAACCTGGCTTTTAAACATATCCATTTATAAATAAATAATTTTTCTGTGACTTACCGTTGCATGTATAATATATTTTAATTTTTCTTTAGTTGACATGGTGAAACCAACTTACCCACAAAGAATGTCCTTAGTGACTATACCTGCTGAGAGAAAACATTGAGAAGGTTTGAATTATATAGCTTGCATATAAATTACATTATTCTGCTTTCATTTGCTGCTTTCAGAGGAAACTGTTTACTGGCATGTGTAATTAATTTTAATTAACACAGCCTCAGCAAAGGGAACTGAGATGCAGCACAAGCCTTGGTAGAAAATGTTGGTCATACTCTGTAGCTAACTCTGAGCAGATGCATGGTTTCATCAAGAAAATATTTGCAAAGTTGTAACTGCAGCGAGTTTTTCCCCTTTCGTTTCTTTTTCTAATTTTGAAACTGCTTGTGTTTATTTCTTAGAATCTGAGGAAAGTGTTGTGTGTATAAAAGGAGCAGTTTCCAAAAGTACAATTACAGAGAGTATTTTGCCTATTCCAACAAGTGTCTGCCTCTGCACTCAGTGCGTGTGAAATCCACACCTCACTAGAGTCTTTTCTAGACAAAAGCATTAGTGGTGCACATACTAGATAGCCTGGACTTTTAAAAAACATTATAAAATGATTTTGCTTTAGAAAATAGATAAATGCTTGCCATTTGGTTACTCTACCAGTGCATTAAGGTAGCTGGAATAATTCTGCATTTTGATGATTACATTGTGGATTTAAAAATAAATGGGCTTATGGATAGATCTATACCAATGACTTTGACCCCTATTCACTGTTAAAAATTGTTGAAGATCCCAAAGAGCTTTTGTTTATGTGGCTTATATCAGGAATTGTGAGTCTGTTGACTTCTCATTGTTGCTTGAAACTGGCCATAGTGAGAGGTTTTAAACCACGAAAATTGGCAAATGCTAACAATCGTGCTTTTCTTTTCTTTCTTTTTTTTTCCTAGAAAGCTGATTATTAAACTTTTATCAACATACCACCAATTATATCCATCGTTAGACATTAAAAATGAGAGATTTTTAAAATATCCATTTATTAATTCATTTAAAACTAACAGTAATAAGCCCATCCCATGTTAACATAAATAGTACATTTTACTTTCAAAATCATCGATAAAGAAGATAGTGAAAACAGAACGCATCTGGAGAGTCGAACTCATTCTGGCCAAGTTGATAGAGTAATTTATCTTAGCAATCAAAAGCCATGTCATTCCATCTTCCCCCACTCATCCCTAAATAAATGCCAAAACACTGATGGAACTTCCAGAGCATTTGTTTACTCCCCCTGTCTACCTTTGCTCTTTGATGAGTAGTGATGTGGTGAAGATGGTACCAGGGAAAGAAATCATCAACTAGCTCAGGGTTGAAAGGGGATAAAGATTCTGGAAATGTGTTGATGTCAAGGAGTATGTGTGATGAAGATGTGACTAAAAAGGGCAACCCTGTCACCAAGAATGTAGACATAGTCCCTGCTCTATAATTCTGTCCCAAAGGGAAAGAAACAGGACCTCAGTCTCAGACGAAAGAGGTCAATTTGGTTGTCTGAGGTCAAGACAACCTTTCTTCTCTCACACTATGACAGGTCTAAGAAGTGATGAAACACAAGCAATATTGAATTAAATGGGTTTTTATTAAATGCTATAAATCCTAAGGGATTTATGCATCTTGAATTAAAACTGAAATAATTTAAAATAGAGAATTTTCCCAAAACACTGTGTTTCAGACTTTCTATGGTTTCTAAAAAAATTTTCAATCACTTGAAGACCAATACATCATCCTACTGCATGCATACGTAATATATCTAAGCATTGCCTGCCACTCACCTCACAAATTCAACAACATCCAAACTGATCAGCAGATGTCCACTGGCCATGGCTTTGATGTCATGGCAGTGTCAGATTGCTACAAGGCTTTCAACTGTGTATTCTGTATTTTTGTCATTATAGACTGGTAAACAAGCAGTTCCGAGACCTGAAGTAATGCTTTTTGTTGGCCATTGCAAATATAAGGTTGAATTTGCCAGACATACTGCCCTGTCAAAGTTAATTATTCCTAGACACCTATGACTTGCCATTTGTGCAGCCATCACTAGAATTAGTTACAGTAGTATAGGCTCAACAGGTAAAATCATTAAAAGTATATATCACTTGAATCTCACAGAGTATAGAAACTATAATCTGCATGAATATGTGTAGAACAAGAACATGCTGACTCATAATTTGTTACTAAAATTATTTTATCATGAATTATTTTCTACTGTCTGGACAATCATTGAATTGTACTTCCATGCTGCATGTCTACCCCCTTTAGAGTGGCTTATTTTTAATACTTGAATCATTAATGAGGAGAAAACAACTTGAGAAAGATACAGTTATTGATATTTCAACTTTCCCATTCAAAACCACCTTGCCTGATGACTTCTGTTGCCTCTCCCTACAGAGAGATTTTTTTTCTTTCACATGGCCTGACTTTTCTAAAACTCTTTGCAAACACATTTTGGTTTCCAGCCCATGGACATACACATAGTGTACTCAAGCCAGAAGATTTGAGAAAGCAAACTGTCAAGTGCTGCTATTCCTCTGAAGCACACGAGAACATCTGCAATACAGTTGCTTTAAGTCATCTATTGTTAAAAAATAATTTTCATTTCCCTAAAAACTTCCTCTTAAAGTGTATATCCTTATTGAAGCATTTTATTTTTAACCTAGCAAACATTAAGGAAGTTATGAATGTTGTCTTATGGAATTAAAGGACTCATTCTTCTGTGCTATGTTTCCAAAGAACTGAATTAGTAATGTGTAAAAGTGACCCAGAAAAAGATATCAGCTCATCTTCAGGAAAGAGGTTTTGATATTTTCATATAAACAATGCTCAATAATTAAGCATTAAACTTTAAATTATGCTTAGCAAAATTTATGTATAAATTGTATTACAATTCTTTTAAATCTTGTAACACAGAAATTATCTTGTGATGATCACGTAAAAAACTTTTTAACACATATGTGTGTGTATACACCAACATATATATATGTATATGGCCCATGTTCCAACTGGCCTTTAAGAATGAGAGTCCCTGTTAATTATAATTTTCCAGTCGTGAATGTAATACTGTTGTTTATTATTGATGCCTTCAACTTGCCTCTGGCATTCTTGTTAATTAAACGGAGTATTCCTTGAATCAGAAATGAAGAATCACGCTACCATATTAGGTAAGCTGATGTCAAATGTAATAATGAGTGTGAGAACTAAAAGTCAGACAAAAGCCACGATGGTTTCTTTAAGAAGAAAGCATGCGTTGCTACTCTATGAGTTGTTTGCGAGGTTACATATGTTTGGTAATAATCGATGGACAACTACATATTTAAGCTTTCAAAGAGCCATTGACAAAATCTGAATCGTGGAGATTTTAAAAAATTCATTGTGTTTTATTAAAAGCATGTGGCTAGAAAACTGTCTTTGTGAAAGTAGGTTGAAAGTAGAAATTATCCAATTTATAAGCACTTTACTGAACACCTATTATGTGTTAGGTTCTGTGGTAGGAGCTGATGGCTGCAAAAAGGGTCCATGTTCTCTACATTTATGACTCTAGTAGAGTATTAAAAAGGTGGATATTTCTATCAATGGTACAGTATAATAGGTGAAATTACTCAGGGTCCTAATTTTCTAGATTCCCAATACTCAAACCAGTTTTAATTTTTATATAAATAATCAGAAATACATTTCAAACACTCAAATTTTGCACACCAGTCTCATTTGAGCAGTGACAAGACAATCTTTAGTAGAAGATTTCTCAGGGCTTTGCAGCAAGCAGGTAAATGGCAGACTAATTGCAATGTGGGGAAACCAGAAGTGTCATTTAAACTTAGAGGAAAATAATCCAGACTTTATTCATAGACTCTTGAATTCTGGTCAAGTATAGTAAGTAAACAGGACCTAGGAGTCTCTGTAGAGTAGTCCTGAAAGTATGTATGCAGTAGTATGTTGATGTGGTCAAGTAGACATCAAAAATAGAAAACAATGCTATTTGAGTGGAAAACCATGGTGTTTTACAACCTAAAGCATTATATATTGAAAACTTCTCTGTCAGTTGCAAGCAAAGGTGTAATATAACCAAAAAGATGCTGTAAGTGGTAATTAAAATAATTGGTGAGGTAAAAAAATTACTTTTTTGTGATAATAGCAAAAGGATTAGTATGCTTTATTATGAAAACATAAGACATGTTCAGAGTGTTAATATATGTGACTATGATTCTCCTCCACGTTTTAAGCTACTAGAATAAGAAGGCTTGAATAAGAATATTGCCTATACTGAAGTTCTATCAATTATAGACATGGTAGATCGCATTAACCCCAAGAGGCAGTAGAGATACTTCTCAATCAATTTATATAAAATTATGACTGCATCAAAAATTAGCCTGTTCCTGAAGGAGAGCAACTCTGAGCTCAGATATTCATTGCAAGGGAAAATCTCTTTGCCTTTCCTGATGTTTCCTGTTTTTTTTCTCACATATGGAACACAGTTGAGGTGAGCACTAGGTATGACCCAGAATTATACTTTTTTGTATTCTGTTCAAGGAGCTAGAGAATCAAAATGACAAAGCACTTAGGAAGAAAGTCCCAGTCTGTTTTCCTTGGGTGTATAAACGACTCTTTGCTTAAAGTCAATATTTCTAGTATTTTTAAAATGTACTAATGCTAAATATTACTGATAGCCCTGCAAAGGGCCATTGGCGTTTCACAATATATAACAAATGCAGACCCTCAGGGAAGCATTCACTCCTCATTCTTCACCACAACACAGGGGAGAAGGCAAGTGTCATGACTCACTAGCCCTTCTCCTCATAATCATCCCTGCTGTATCCTGCCTTCATTAAAAATCAGGAGGGGCAGCATGTGACTTGTTGCATAAATTTACAAACTTGGTCAGTGTCTCATTGCTCCATGAGACTTCACTGCTTCTAAAGTTCTGTGGTGTTTCCATGACAAACCTCAGCACATGCCGACTAGGGAAGAGCCCCAGCAGACCACAGGGATCGACTTGATGTGGAGATTAGTGTTCTGTCTCTGGTAGCTTCTCTTGTCATTGTGACTTTTCCTGGGATATGTGATCAGTCTCCCCTGCCTCACCTGGGAAGTTAGGTCGGTTTCCGTTGCTAAAATTTGCTTTGCTTATTTTCACTGGCAATCTGGTTTTATAAACATAATCCTGCCAGACTGGATGTCATTTTGTTTCATGTCTACATGTTCTCAGTTTTCTAGTGTATGGGTGTTTGCACTGACTGATTCCCACATCGGCACAAATTAAGTAGCAAATGCATGTGCTTGGTTCACTTACATTGCTGTTGTCAATATCATCAGTCCTGATTTCCAGTGAAATCCTGAACACCTCAGGCATGAGTTTCATATGGAAATGTTAAGAGCATGCCCTTGTTTCATCTATATGCTGTTGATGCTAAGTGTACACATCCAACTCTGGCCACTCTCCAGGGCTTCAGATCTGTATTCAGTCTCCTTCTTACCGACCCCAGTTTAAAACTGAGCTCCTGATTTCCCCCACTCACCCAGGATCCTCCTCCAGCCTCCCAGCGTTGTTCCTGCCAGAGACTCAGGTGTCACCTTTGATCTCTGTCTTGCCCTCCCTTTCCACAACCAGTTTCTCAGAAATATATGATGGCTCTGCCTTGGATATATATTTGGAATTCAGCCTCGTCTTTCTCACCACTTCCACTTTTCCAGCCGAGTCACCTCCTGCTTGGACACTGCACTAGCCTCCTTGCTCTTGCCACCCCGCAGTTAGTGTGGTCTTCGCACAGCAACTAGAGGGCTATCTTAAGAGAAATAGATCCGTTCCTGTCACACCTGTCTGCCAAAACCCTAGTGTTTTTCCATCAAGCTCTGGCAGGCCTTCCCTTGTCAAGCTCCTGGCTCTTTCTCTTAACTCATTTCTGGGTCTTCCCATCGTTCGCTTTGCTCCAGTGATGCTGGCCTCCTCACTGTCTCCTGAGTATGTAGAGCTGGTTTCTGTCGAGAGTCTTTGCATTCACCAGGAATGTTCTTTCCCAGAAATCTCTGTGAATCATGGCCCACCCCCTCAACTCATGTCTCTTCAAGTGTCTCCACTGACTTCTGTGTCTAAAGAAGCATCTCTATCACTCTGCTTTTATCTTGTTCTATTTTGTTCATAACTTACTCCTTTCTGATATTTTTATTCATTTTTGCTTGTGTTCTGTCTTCCCCATTTTAGAATATGTCCAGTGAAGGAAGAGTCTCATCTTTTTTTTCTAATTTATTCATCACTATTTCCTCAGTGCCTAGAACACTGTCTGGCATACAGTAGGACATGTTTTTATACCCACACAGCTTTAGATGAGTCATGTTTACACCCACAGTTATTCAGGAATGATTGAGTGAGTGGGTAAATAAATTTTGGTATTGCTTATATATATGCTAGAGCTTGCTTCTTTTTTTTTTTGAGTTGGTGTCTCACTCTGTCGCCCAGACCGGAGTGCAGTTGCCGCTCCCGGCCACCGCAGCCTCGACCCGCTGGGCTCCGGCGATCCTTCCGCCTTAGCCTTCTGAGTAGCCAGAACTACAGGCGTGCACTACCATGCCCGGCTAATTTTTTTTATTTTATTGTAGAGATGAGGTTTCACCTGCCCAGGCAGGTCTCGAACCCACAAGCTCAGGCAATCCATTCACCTCAGCCTCCCAAGGCGCAGGATTACAGGCTGAGCCACCGAGCCCGGCTAAAGCTTGCTTCTTACTAGACTTTTTTCTTTCAGTCTTAGGCATCAACTAACATTTATATAATGATGATTGCACATTTTGTGAGGATATGAAAAATGGTACTGAATAATTATATAGCACTTCATGCTTTACATTCTCCTTTTACATATATTATTTTATTTTGTTAAATGTTTAAGAAGCCATTCAAAGAAATTCCAGGTTAATAGTAGGAGGAAACAAACAAAAACAATTTATGAAACTCTTATAAGGAGAGTTGCTGAAATCCAAAATTATGAAAATTAATGGTTTCCAAATTTTACAAACAAACATGCACACACATACACAAACGAGAGATGATTGGAGTAGTTCAAACCAAGCATCAATAATTAAGTTATCCTGAAATACAGTAAATGGGGTAAAAAGACTAGGTAAAAGTGGCATTCCACATCTGGAAATTGGAATATGAGAAGTCATGGCCAAAGACCGAAAATTGTGTTCAGGAAAGTTTTGCTTTGATAGAAAGAAACTATTTGTAACTGGAAGTTACAAAAATGGAATATGAGGATATTGTGTGTGTGTGTGTGTGTGTGTGTGTGAGATGGAGAGAGAGAACAGAATTAAATTGAGCGACTTTTATTTTATTTTTATCGTTTTTGGAATCGACAGTCTTTATTGGGCTCAGACCAGGAGGCTGTGGGTCTTGAGGACCTCTGGGTATTTGCCAATCTTTTCTTCTCCACATTCTTTCTGGCCTGTTTCCATAGCCTCGTGAGCTGTGTCTTCTTCTGGTAGTGGATCTTGGCCTTCTCCTTCCTCTTCTCCTCCAGGGTGGTTGTCACTGCCTGGTACTTCCAGCCAACTTTGTGAGCCAGGCGCCCCAGATAGGCAAACTTCCTCGTAGGCTTCAAATGCATAACCTTGAGTGCAGCAGGAACCACCATCCACTTTTTCTTGTCATAGGGCGGCGGAATTTGTCTAACACCTTGAGGCCATATCCAGGGTAGCCTGGCCTCGCTTGGTCTTATGGGGCAGCATGCCTCGCACAGTCTGCCAAAAGATGTGGCTGGGGGCCCAGAAATGGTAGGGGCCTCTGGAAGGGTTGGTGTTCATCTGCTTGTGGAAGAAGGCCAGGTACTTTAACTTGTTCCTGTAGAAATTACCAGAAACGTTGATGCCCTTGCAGCGCACGACCACTACCTTCCGACCCAGCAGTACCCACTTGGCCACGATGGCCGCCAGGTGGCCCAGGAGATGGCCTCAGCCATCTAGCACCAGGGTCTAACCCTCCGCCATCTTCAGCAGTCACCTGGGAAAGGAAATTGTGGGGCTTTAAAGCTATGGAACAAGGGACTCCTGCAAATCTTCACAAAGGAATGGAAAGAAGTATGGAGAGGGATATCTTTTTTAATGAAATAAATGTAGGTTGAAAGGAGATGAGGTGAGATACACAGAGAGGAACCCAGGAAATTGTTGAAATGTTTCAAGAGATGGAAAAATAACAGGGCTCCAGATGAACCATCCACTTGAAATTGGTTTTTCTTTTCCATGGTGCACAGTTGAATCATCACAATGGCAATCTGAAAAGAACAATCACCAGGAAAATCCTGCCCCAGTAGAGATCAGGTGACCTGTGAGCCAATATTCCCATGTTCCTCAGTGTAAGCATACTTGAACCATGCTGAGCTAGGAGGACACACATTTCCTGGGTCGGCTTTTTGTCATTTGGCACTGTAAATTGCTTTGTAAATAGCTCTAGCTCTGCACTTAATAGAAGTAATTATTACTGGTTTTTAAAATGTAACAACCACCCCGATCTTAGGGTTATCTTTGTGACTCAAGCTGGCTTGCAGACCCCACTCCGCAATTTAAGAGTTCTGTTCTTCAGTTCAGCTTATTGGGCAGTATTACACTTGTTTCTTTTTCACTAAGACAAATTTTCCTCAAATGAAGAAATAATAAATGTTTGAGGTGGTGGATGGCCCAGTTACATTGATTTGATCATTACACATTGTATATTTGTATCAAAATATCACATGCACTCCATAAATATACACAACTATTATGTATTCATAAAAATAAAAAATAAATAAGAAAAAGGAAAATCTAAAATACAAGAAGGGAGCCCCCCCCCAAAAAAAACCCCAGAATTTATTTATTAAAAAACTGTGTATTTATTCTTATATGCTTAAACTTCAAAGTATTCTCCATTTGATGCAATATACCTATTGAGATGCTTTTTACATGGCTCAAAACAGTTTATGAACTTGTCAATTTTAGTGTCTTTTGATGCTTCTGCTTTTTTTTTGTTTTACCTCTTCCACATCAGTAAAATGTTTCCCTTTGAGGACGTTTTTCATGGGGGAAACAAAAAATAGTTGCTTGGGGTGAAATCGAGTGAATAGGGAGGGTAAGGCACAGGGGTCATGCCATTTTTGGTCAAAAATTACTGAACACTTAGCATGATGAGGGCAGGTATGCTCATAAATTACTCATTATGAAATGGGCAAATGCATTGAAAGAATCTCAAAAACAAATTTTTTTTCCACTGAAGCCTAATGCAGCCTCTCATAATAAGGCAATCTGGTACACTGATGTTGATGGGTTCCTAGAACACTTATGTAGTGAGGGAAGCCTGTGCTAAAAGGGACCCTCCCTCCAAAAGATAATTCTGGTTTTTTGGGGGAGTCTCCCCTCATAGTTTTTTCATTTTGGTCATTCCATATTTTTACTCTAACATTTTTGAATTATGGAACGTTGGAATTGAAAAACACAAAGGAGATGTCATATTTTATCTGCAGGCAAGACCACATCTAGCATACATTAGCGAGTTGAAAGTCTAATGTTCTTGCTTCCAAGACTGTCTGTTGTAGTGTTTCAACCAAGCTCAAGGCAAAGCTGGGGAGGAGCTGAAGTTTGTGTGTGATCTTATTTGTTCCTTTCTCTCACTGCTTATTTCATCCACCTCCTTTAGTCTTTCATTCCTAGTTAGTTATATCATTAGAAAATCAGGCCTTGTGAGCTAATCACTTTCTCCAAGAACATTTGCATTTTAATAATAATCACTGCCAGACACCATGCTAAATGTTTTGCATACATTATTTCAAATTCTTAAAACAAGATAGTACTATCTCCATTTAACAACAAAGAAACTGAGTCTCTGAGATTCTGAGTCAAAGACTCACCAACAAATAATTAACAAGTACTGGGACTTAAATTTTTCTATCTGATTGCAATGTTTATGTTCCTTCCATCACGTCATGCTGATTCTTGTAGAAACCTAAAGCCCTTAAGACTTTATATATGAAATTTCCAGACGTTTAACTGGTTAGTGAAAAGTTTGAAAGGGAATTAGGATGTTTTCTAGGTGAGATATCACTGTTCATCTACTCAGCATATATATATATATATATTTTTTTTTTTTTTTTTTTGAGTTGGAGTCCCACTCCGTCGCCCAGACTGGAGTGCAGTGGCCGCTCCCGGCCACCTCAACCTCGACCTGCTGGGTTCCGGCGATCTTTCCACCTCAGCCTTCCAAGTAGCTGGAACTACAGGTGCGCGCTACCACGCCCGGCTAATTTTTTGATTTGTTGTAGAAATGAGGTCTTGCCAAGTTGCCTGGGCGGGTCTCGAACCCGCGGGCTCAGGCAATCCATTCACCTCAGCCTCCCAAGGCGCAGGATTACAGGCCGAGCCATCGAGCCTGGCTCTACTCAGCATATTTAAGCATTGCTCTGACTTTTTCTCTGTCAAGAAGCATCTTTTGTTAAACTACTGCAGTACGAGGCTTGACTCTACTGGGAGATAGTCTCAGTTTCCTTGTTTGTCAATACAGATTATCAATCTTGTCTGGTAACTGTACCCACAATGGAAACCCACCTGTGTCCCTTGTAAGAGGAGAGAAGATATGTACAGTCCTCCAGTTCAGGCACCTGGACAGCTTATGGGGCATCTTCGCCTTTGAGTGGGACGTGTTTTTTTTTTTTTTTTTTTTTTTTGAGTTGGAGTCTCACTCTGTCGCCCAGACTGGAGTGCAGTGGCCGCTCCCGGCCACCGCAGCCTTGACCTGCTGGGCTCCGGCGATCCTTCCGCCTCAGCCTTCCAAGTAGCTGGAA
>CAUYQG010175979.1:0-12070 GCA_963574415.1 Tarsius wallacei | reverse complement strand
CCCAAGTGCCCATGCTATAAGAGATAAGATAGACAAGTGGGACCTCATCAAACTGAATAGCTTCTGCAAAGCCAAAGAAACCATTGAGAGAGCTGGGAGACAGCCCACAGATGGGGAAAAAAATATCTGCCAACTCTACATCTGACAAAGGCCTAACATCTAGGATCTACAAGGAATTCAAATGTGCCAAAAAGAAAAACCACATCCCCATTTCAAAGTAGGCAAAAGATATGAATAGGCACTTCTCAAAAGAAGACATACGAGCAGCCAACAGATACATGAAAAAATACTTGACCTAACTAGTTATCAAAGAAATGCAAATTAAAACCACATTGAGATGCCACCTAACTCCAGTCAGGATGGCCATCATCAATAACTCAAAAAACAACAGATGCTGGAAAGGATGCAAGTAAAAGGGAACACTTCTACACTGTTGGTGGGAGTGTAAACTAGTACAACCTCTGTGGAAAAGAGTTTGGCGATTTCTAAAAGGTCTAAAAATCAGCCTTCCATACGACCCCGCAATATCCCTACTGGTAATATACCCGGAGGATCTCAAATCATTCTATGAAAAAGATTCCTGTACATGCATGTTTATTACAGCATTGTTCACAACAGCAAAAACATGGAACCAACTGTGCTGTCCATTGCAAGAGAACTGGGTTTTTTTTTAATGTGGTATATATAGATGATGGAATATTACACAGCCATAAGGAAGGACAAAATTATGAACTTTACAGCAACTCGGATGGACTCAGAGTCTATAACACTGAGTGATCTACCACAGAAACAAAGAACAGAGTATCAGATGTTCTCACTCATAAGTAGATCTTGAACAGTTATCATAATATGCAAGAAAAAGATTGTTAGTAGTGGGTAATTGCTGGGGAGAGGGCAGGATTAGTAGTAGTGGGATTATACCAGGTGAGGGGGCCACACCTCATCAACAAGTTACCTGCATAATGAACATCTGTATACTTAGCTCTGAATTGTACCCCATTATCTTTAAAATAAATTTTTTAAAAATGACTGAAAGACAGTGTCTTCCAACATTCCCAACACATGGATCTAAGCAGTAAGTGGTCCACTGACTGGCATGTGTTACAATAGCACATATAATTACTTGGCATCCCATTTCTATCAACTCAAAGGCACCAAAGCCACAGGCTGTACTGTGTTCATGTAAATACAAACAACAAACAAAAGGAGCAAAGTATTATTAAAACAAGTCTTACATCTAAAATATACCTTTTCATATCAATATTAACACAATGGATCTAGGACTCCTTTTTGGTTTGTATGTTTCTTTGATATGTGATTTTACAGACATTATGAGCTAATTCCCCATGTATAGGACAGATCAGAGAACAGCAGCCTGGGGAATGAGGCCAACCTGACTGGCCTCACAAATCACTTAAAAATGTCTAATTATCCAATTGTTTCACATAATCATTCAAAAAAAAAGTTGGTGGGTCCTTAGTAATGCCATTATAGTAATACATTTTTTGTTCCAGTTAAAATGTTATACTATCTACATTCTGACTTTTTTTTTGAGTTGAAGTCTCACTCTGTCACCCAGGCTGGAGTGCAGGCACACTCACGGCCACTCCAGCATCAACCTGCTGGGCTCCAGCAATCGTTCTGCCTCAGCCTTCCAAGTAGTAGGAACTACAGGTGTGCATTACCATGTCCAGTTAATTTTTTATTTATTGTAGAGACAAGGTCTCACCAAGTTGCCCAGGCTGGTCTCGAACCTGAGAGCTCAGGCAATCCACCTGCCTCAGCCTCCCAAAGCGCTGGGATTACAGGCTGAGTCACCAAGCCCAGCCTACACTCTGACTTTTTAAAGCTATTTAATAACCTCAGGCCTGATCAAGGGTACTATCATAGATTTTATTACACAGTTAAGAATGCATGAAATATAATATTCCAAAAAGAAAGCACAAAATTCTTAACATGGTCTTTAACATGCCCAAGTCAATTTTTCATAATTAATTCCTCCCACAAACACTGGTAGCTCCTATTATGTGTCAAGCTCTGCGAGAGTCACTTGAGATAAAAGAAAATTAAGACCTGGTCTTTCCTCAAAGGCCTTGCAGTCAGAAAGGTGGCCAGCCTAACAGAGATTTAAATCTCAAAATTTGGACACATAACATGATTCAGGGTGTTTTTGTGTTTGCTTTCTTTTGGGTTGGAGTCTCACTCTGTGACTCAGGCTGGAGTGCAGTGGCATGCTCACTGCCACACCAGCATCGACCTGCTGGGCTCAGGTGATCCTTCCGCCTCAGCCTTCTAAGTAGTCAGAACTACAGGCATGTGCTACCATGCCCAGCTAATTTTTTTTTTTTTAATTGTAGAGATGAGGTCTTGCCAAATTGCCCAGCCTGTTCTTAAACCCGTAGGCTCAGGCAATCCCCTCACCTCAGCCTCCCAAAGTGCTGGGATTACAGGCTTGAGCCACCATGCCCGGCCAACTCAAACTGTTATTTTAAGCATTGCTCACCAATTTCCTTGCTATTTCATGCTGTCAATGCAAACATTTTAGGACTTTTGCTTCCAATATTCTAAACACAAAAGTACTCTGATCTTCATATTTTTCCCTATAAGGAAGTTGGCTAGAGTAAATCAAGGTCTTAGAAACACAAAAAAACTAAAATCAAAACATTTACTCTTAAAAATTTACTTACTCAGGTCAGGCAAGGTGGCTCAAGGCTATAACTTTCGGAGGCCAAGGCAAGAGGATTGCCTGAGCCCAGGGGCTCGAAACCAGCCTGGGCAACTTGGCAAGACCTCGTCTCTACAACAGATAAAAAAAAAATTAGCCAGACATGGTAGCACATGCCTGTAGTTCCGGCTACTTGGAAGGCTGAGGCGGAAGGATCACCTGAGCCCAGGAGGTCGACGTTGGGTGGCCATGAGCATGCCACTGTACTCCAGCCTGGGACACAGAGTGAGACTCTGACCTCAAAACATAATAGTAATAATACTTACTTACTTGAGATATGGCATCTAAGAAATACCCCCGAAATGAAAAAAATATAAATATTTCTCTGGGTGATAGATTTTTGATATCTATTTGGCTAGGCTTTTGAGATCTATTGTAATGGCGTGATTCACATTCCTTTAAAATTCCAAAAAAAACAAGGAACTCAACATATGTATAATCATAATTTAATTTTCCTTTGAATCAGAAAAGAATCACACACTTAAAGAAGACTTGTCCTGAAGTCCACTACTAATTCTTTATTTCTGATCACCATGCAGTTGAAGAAATGTTAGGATTTCCCTGAAGGTTTCATCAAGGCAGATAGAGTTAATGAATTTTAGGTAACAACCATAATTTTAAAATATTGAACTATACTGCCTGCAGACATTCTTAAATTTATATATGCTAGGAATATTTCCTGGCTTTTAGACTTTAAATTTTGAATAGACTTCTCTCTTGAAAAATACATATTATACAAATAGTTATCTAGAACCTATTAAATGTCATACTTTCATTCACTTAAAAAAATACTTAATAAATCATATGTGCCAAGAATAGGCCTGAGCACTTTTTAAGACACACCGTCCCTGCTTATAAGGAACTCTCAGCTCAATAAACCATACTAACAAAAGCAAATATAAGGTAATGTAATATATATAATAATATAAGTATCATACAAGGTCGAACAGTGGAAGAACACACAATGGTTAAATAATGTGTTTTGGGAGCTGACCTCAGAACCTAACAACAGTTTAAAACACGATTTCTTTTACAAATGTCATTCCAAACAAACTACCTTACAGAAATGCAGCTTCTGCTCCACACTAGGCACTGCCTATAACTAGAAGGCCATTGTGAATCTACCTGTATTTACATGTGCTCTTCCAGACAGGGCTAGTGACAGAGATTTCTGGCCTCCTGTAGTTTCTGTAATATACAAATCATCTATCACAATTCAGGGTTTGCTACTGAATAAGATTAATTTCTCTAGCTATTAATAAAAGGTCTTGATTTTACCCCATTTGGCAAATGGCTCCCTCCCTTTAGTTTCTGATGACACTATCAAAAAAAGAAGTATCAACACAATAGTCTCTTCACACAGTATATATATCTAAGGCACTCGAATGTGAAAGATAATGTAAACAGAGCGAATTGGCAATGATTTAATTTGGCTCTTTACAATGCAGTGAATGATAAAAGATAATGATTGATCGCCTTTGTGGTAAGCCCTGTGTAGGAAGGCATATTACTCAGTAAAAACACTGAATGCAAACCACCAGTATGAACTAAGAACAGGCACTCACTAGTCGTTACAACTTTAATGAGTGTGATAAATAAGAATAAAGCCAATGATGTCAAGGGACAAAAAAAATCCATGAATGCAGCAATTATCACCTATTGCTTATTTTCTGACATTGGTCTGTAAAATTTTCAGTAGATCATTGCTAAATTTCAAGTTCAGATTTGTCCTGCTCACTCAATGCCCTCATTGGAGAATAGTACACATCAGCATCCTGGTCACTTACAGAACTAAGATCAAGTTAACAAAAAAAAAAAAAAAATAAGCAGGAGGCACACCATAAGTACAGCCCCTAGCATAGATGTAATTCCAATTATTAAAAGCAATTGTGGTTATTCTCTATGTATGAGGAAACCAGCATCTTTGCTGGGTGGGAAGAAAATCCAAAAGCTGCCTTAAAGACAGAGATGATGGGGATGTGGCAGGGCACTGCTATTGTGGGTCCACGGGCCCCATGCACCAGATGTGGGCATGAGACCTCTTTGCAGCCCCAAGTCCAATCTTTCAGGGTCTGAGATCACAGTGCCCAGAACTCGGGGACTCCTATAGCTGCCATACAGTTCCTTCTTCTTTAACTTCTCTGCATTGGTACAAATTTTTTTGATGAAATGATACAAACTTTTATCAATTCACCTCAACCAGGATGTGGTTCTTTCTTCTATAAATTTCACTTACTTTATATTTCAGCTTTATGGCATTTATACTGGAACTACCTAAATACCTATCTTATTTTCTTCCATATTATAACGAGGTCCTTAAGAACAGGACATACCACACTCCTAGTTCAAATCCTGTTTGGATTACAAACATTTTGTATGAAGGTACAAAATGAACACTTAATAAATAACACCTGAAATTACTTTAAGCTACAAGTCCAGGACAGATCAGTATGCTAATTTGCATTGAGTTGCTGAAACCTTCCGCACAGTCACCAGAGCTAAAGTTTCTTCCTGTGCAGAAAAGACAAGAAGCACCTGGGGGCCACCAGGTGCACTGTCTCCTTCTGAGGGGTATCCTTTCAACAGCTCTATCTCATAAATCTTCTCTGGTCTACAAAGTCAAATTTCCAGAATAAACCTATTCCTACCAACTTGGCTATAACCAACTGGGCTGGGTATTCTGACAAACGTCAAAGGCACAGTATGGGAGATGCCAGAGGGGAACAAGTATCACGTATGGTAAATCCCCAGGCCTACAGGGCTCCTCTTTTCCTGATTTCTCAACCTTCTTCCACAACTCTTCTCTCTTCCTCACACACTGACCTTGGAATGCTCCTGAAAGCTATCATCTGGGATCTAGTTTTCCCCAACACCTACCTTGTCCTCAATCTCTGCAGGAATATCCAAAACAGTTTTGGAAGCTTGAGCAGCTTTTCTGGATGGACTACCTCTGTATTTCCACCACAGCACCTTTCCTTCAAATATTCTCCATCATTCTCTCTCCTTTCTTCTAATGGCAGTACCCATAGGATTCCTCTCTGAGGACACAAGCAATGAGAGGTGAGGGCTATGTTTCTAGGGTGTGCAGTACTGAAATAGGTTCAGAAAGAAAGAAAAAGCAAATCTTGCTCCCATTTGCCCAGAAAAAAGTCAGATGTAGGTCTCCAAAAAGTGCTACCAGGCTGGGAAGTAACTTACACTGAAGCATATCTGAAAGCTCGACAAAAATGACCCCATACGCTCAGCCTGCCTCCATAAAGGCACTACTGGGGAATGTTCTCAATTTTAAAAAATCCTATAGCTCCTTGTTTATGCTACACACATTCACAGAAGGTATATGTAGTATAAAGTAATTTTAGTCCATCTCCATTACCATAAAATATGAAGCATAGTATTGCTGTCCATTATGAAAATCATCATTCTACATGAATATAAACATCTTCTGTTGCCAATACGTACTTTATAGTGTTAAGATGTGCATTTTAAATGGAAAGTTAAATTATTCTAGGGAATAAAAATATCATTAGGAAGGTTTCCTAAAGCAACTAACTACAGTAGCAGCAGATTTTTAAATTATCATCTAACAGGCTGCTGCCATCAGATAAATTAGAGTAAATCAAAATAAGATTAAATGTGTAAATAATGTATTTCTTCAGTCCCACTATAGGTGTAAGTTATTACATGAGAGAGTTTTTATTTAAAATTGAGAACATTCACCAAAATTATCATATTTGAATTTCCCTGGTGGTTTTATGCCATTATTTGATTTCCTTGCCAGTACACAATTAAATCGTAGATTTTATCTCACTCACCAACAAAATCTTTTTTACCTATTTATCCATTTGGAATCCTCATCTTTTAAGTATAGAAATTCTTTGCTATTAAAAGTAATAATTGGCTCTTGACAAAATTACATTATCAATATTTAAAACTTTTTAAAAACCAGTCAGTGTAATTCCCAAAGTACACATTAAAATTTTGCTTTAAAACGTTTATTATAAGATTAGCTGAGGTTACAAACTAGAAAACAAAATCATTTTGGATAAATCAGAAGCAATAACCTTATTCTACAATTTGTTCTACAACAGCTTATATTTGTTTTATAAAACAGTCAAAATCTTTTTTAAACCATTACTTCTTTCAGGAGCTTCCTCTTTGATGTCATTAACTTTGGTTCCTTTTTTTATCTTCAATCTTAAATTAATTCCCTGGGAAGTCTGTAGCTTGTTGGCTGGTTGGAGGGATTAAATATAAGGTTTATAAAGAAAAGCAGCTTTTGATACAATGCTATTACAACATGATCACTTACCCATAAATTGTTAGATACAGAGATTTTTTTCATGTTAGACACAAATGTTGTTCATTTTAAAAGCTATTATCATGAAACAAATAGAATGGGGATTATTCTTGTAGTTTATATTCACTTTACAAATAAATAATCAGTTAACATGACTCCAGGACAAAAAAAACAATGCCTTTTTGCTCCTGTGTATTTGCTTGCAGATTTTTTTTTTGGGGGGGGGGGGAGTGGACAATCCATTTCATTATGATATGCTAAATGGATCCTTCTTATACACCTAGTCAAAGGATTTCATTGATATTATGCAAAAAAGAATAAGCCTAAAATATTCAAAGTTAACATTAGCTTTTGAGGGGCATTGGGGTTCCTATGATTTAAGATAGCAGTTGCATAGCAATAAAAGATTATTCTCTTGTTTATGGCAAAAGTGAGTTTTTTAAAAAATTACCACTCGGTACATTTTTTAGAATATTTTGTGGGAAGGCATTTTAAGTAGCAAGGGATTCTAGAGTAAACATCCATTTTTTGCTTTACTCTCCCACTCCACCCCCACCCCAACATCGACTCCCTCCATGCTTGGTAATAGTACTCTGAGCCTCGTTGAGGGATTTATCCCTCCATCAGGTACAGATTGGGGTCCTTGTCCCATGGATCTTTCTCCAGAAGGGCCTTGACTGGTATGGACAAGGACAGAGAAGTGGTTCCATCTCATTCCCTGCAGCATGTTTGAAATCACAGGCAGTAATTAGGCAGTACATCCTGCTCCCGAAAACTACCCTGAATCTCTTTTGATCTTCTTTTTGAGCCCATTTTCCAGCCTGCCACTGGATTCTGCAAGCTTCCTAATGTTCTTACAATAAATTCCTTTTCTGCTTTAAGTGAACTGTAGTCCTATTTTATTGCTTTTAGCCAAAGAACCCTAACAGATACAGGTGCCCTTTTGTGAGATTATCTCTATGATAAAGTAACAGATATTGACTCCATTTTAACTATCAGGTGCTCTTTCTAGAGATGAATTATTGCCTGATCTTGCCTAGTGGCTCTGAGAAGTCCTTAGGAGGTAAACTTAAAAAATCAATAGTCCTAGGAGAACTACTTCTAATGGTTTTGCTCGTGCTGTGTAGCCCTAGGACTTGGTAACTGATCAACATGGTATGCTACCTTTGCCCATTTTTATAACGGACCTTCTAATTTATGACCTACAATCTCAATTATACTTGTAGAAATTCTAGTGACACAGTTCCATGGACTCGTTCCCACAATAAAATAAGCAGTGAACTGACCCATGATATGCCTCTGTCTCACCTGTAAGACATATTAAGAACCTGAATATAAACAATTCTGCAAAGCTTGAACAAAACTTTCTCCTTTTCTAACATGTTTACTATCATCTTTAGGAATCTCTAGCACCCTGTGAGGCATCAAGATACAATGATCACATTTTAGCTGAAATTTCTGTCCATAGATTCCTTAAAATAAAATGAAGTTAGCCATTACTACTGAAATAGGATGTTTGTTGGGCCAGCAAATAATGGTACAATCTTGGGTTTGTTCTAGCAGGGTTCAGACAGGGCTAGGGGCACTTGGAGGCGTCCTGAGATATGGCTGGTAGTGGGTGGAATTCTAAAAATGCACTTACCCATCCCCCAGATTCCACACCCTGAAGAACTTGTGAATATGATGACGTACCATTCCCATGATTATTTATGATTATGCCTATCATAAGTACAATTATGATTGTGATAACAAGATTATGCCATATTATTAGATGGCACAGTTGACCTTGAGAGTAGAAGATTCTCAATAGAACCCTTGTGCACTGCTGGTGAGAATGTAAATTGATACAGCCATTATGAAAAGCAGTATAAAGTTCCTCAAGAAATTAAAAATAAAACCGCCACAATACAGCAATCCCACTTCTGGGCATTTATCCAATAAAATTGAAATCAGGATTTTGAAGAGATATTAGCACTTCCAAGTTTATTTTAGAACTATTCACAATAGTTGACATGTAGAAACACCCTAAATGCTAAATATCCATCAACAGATGAATGGATAACGAAATGTGGCATATATGTACAATGGATTATTATTCAGTCTTAAAAGAAAAGGAAATTCTGCAATATGCGATAACATGAATGAACCTTGAGGAGATTATGCTAAGTGAAATAAGCCACACACAAAAGGACAAACAGTGTATAATTCCATTTATATGTAATATCTAAAGCATTCAAAGCCTGGGAAACAAAGAATAGGGCTGTGGTTGCCAGGGGCCTGGGAAGAGGGAAATGAGAAGTTGCCAATCATCAGATACAATGTTTCATCTATGCAAGATTAATAAATTCTAAGATCTGTTGTACTACATTGTACCTGTAATCAACAATAATGCACAGTACATTTAAAAATATGTAGATCTCAACCAGGCACGGTGACTCACACCTATAAGCCCTGTACTTTGGGAGGCTGAGATGGGAGAACTGCTTGAATCCAGAAGTTTGAGACCAGCCGAGGCAACATAGTGAGACATCATCACTACAAAAAAATCCCCCAAGCCGGGCTCAGTGGCTCAGCCTGTAATCCCGCGCCTTGGGAGGCTGAGGTGAGTGGACTGCCGGAGCCCGCGGGTTCAAGACCCGCCTGGGCAGGTGAAACCTCATCTCTACAATAAATCAAAAAATCAGCCAGGCGTGGTAGTGCGCGCCTGTAGTTCCAGCTACTTGGAAGGCTGAGGCGGAAGGATCGCCGGAGCCCAGCAAGTTGAGGCTGCGGTGGCCGGAAGCGGCCACTGCACTCCAGTCTGGGCGATGGAGTGAGATGCCAACTCAAAAAAAACAAAAACAAAAACAAAAACAAAAAAATCCCCCAAAATTAGCCAGGCCTGGCAAATTTAAATTAGTAGTCCCAGCTACTGGGAAAGGTGAGGTGGGAGGATAGCTTGAGCCCAGCAGTTCAAGGCTGCAATGAGTCAGAATCACACTGCTACATTCTAACCTGGGCAACAGAGAACTCGTCTCAAAATAAAAATAAAAAAATAAAAAACAGAAAAGAAAAAATAAAAAGTTAGATCTCAAGATCCCATGTTAAGTTTTCATACCACAATTCAAAAAAAAAGAGCAAGAAATTCTAATCTCTGGGTCTGATCTAATCACTTGAGCTCTTAAAAGTAGAGCCCTTTCTTAGGCTGGTACCCCAGGGGATATCAGAGAGACTCCACTGAAGGATGATGCATTGCTAAACCTGAAGATGGAGGGGGTCCTGTGAAAAGGAATGCAGGTAGCCTCAAGAAACTGAGAATAGTTTCATGCTGATGTCAGCGAGAAAACAGGAACCTCAGACTGACAGCCACAAGCAATTGGATTCCACCAAACTGAATGACCCTGAAAGTGAATTATTTCCCAGAGCCTTCAGACAAGAGCTCAGCCAGCAAATACCTTGACTTGGTACTGTGATATCTGGCACAGTAAACCAGTCCAGACTTGTGACTTTCAGAACTGCAAACTAACCAATAAATGGGCATTGTTTTAATTTGCTAAATCTGTGGCAACTTATTATGCAACAATACAAAATGAATACATCCTTCAATCAAGAAATTCTTGGTCAGCTTAAATTACATCTCACAACAGGGCTTCTAGGTGTCTTCCCACAAAAAAAGAAAGTGTCTTTGGGAATCATTCTCCAGTTTCCTCTGCCAACCTACCACGCCCAGTAAGATTCTCTTACTTATCACTAAGATGAAGAAGGGAAAGTTGACTATACTTAACAATATTGATCCAGTGCCAGGGATTTTACAGCCAGTCTTCATTTAATGTGCACAACAATTCTGACAGCAGACGGTTTATCCTCATTTTATACATGGAAAAACGAAGCCTCAAGGATGTTACCTCAAATAGAAGCTCAAAGTTACACACAGCAAGTAAAAGCAAACGAGGAATAAACTGTTCTCTTATAAACTGGGTTTTTGCTCTTAAATTCATACTCATCGTAAAACCACTGCAAGATGATTGAGTGCAAGGACACTGAAAAGAAAAAATACCAAAGAGAAGGCTTTGTACTTGGGGCCATCTGGCCCACATTTATTTGTAACCCCTCCAACACCTAAGACAGAGAGGAAAGGGGTAGCAACACAGTGCCATTTAAACAACTTTCCCCAAGCCACTTAAGCAAGTAATTTGTGAACCTCAGAGATTTGTGATTACAAATAAATAATGCCTAATTTTTAAGCTACATTTTAAAACAAACTTAAGGAGGTCATAAATTTCATCAACCCTATGCTTATAACACAATGGATCTTTGTGTGTGTGTGTGTGTGTGATCTCTAACAAATAGAGCAGTTTAAATACTTTCTACTGTCAAATGCAAACTAGGTAGACACTGTACCAATCCTATAAGCAATTGTCCCATACCCTGAGAAAAATAGAATAAATCAGGTATAGCCTAATAAAAGTCAGGAAGCAGAACCTAAGTTAAATTTAAAATGCTAGAGGTTTTCTTATGTATTCTTGCTTTTTTCAAGAAAATATATAATCTTGAAGAAATGGAACTCATAGACAAATGATTCTACATGAAATTGCCAATTAATACGTTTTTTAATGCTAGTTTCTTAACCAAGATGCTTTATCTACCTTCTTAAACATTCTCTTTAAATAGCTCTTCATTCAAGCTACTTATTGGTATACCTTCCAGTCAGATTATAAAAATATATGTGAACCAGAATAAGGTTCAAAGCTAGCCTATAGGAACTGAGACTCAAGAGTCTAACCAACTGAATAGGAATGCCAGTTCTGCAACTTACCAGTTGTACAGTCTTAAGACTGACCCATGCTGGGCTCGGTGGCTCAGCCTATAATCCCGCGCTTTGGGAGGCTGAGGTGAGTGGATTGCCTGAGTCCACGGGTTCAAGACTTGGCTGGGCAACTTGGCGAGACCTCATCTCTACAATAAATAAAAAATTAGCCAGGCCTGGTAGCGCGCGCCTGTAGTTCCAGCTACTTGGAAGGCTGAGGTGGAAGGATTGCCGGAGCCCAGTAGGTCAAGGCTGCGGTGGC
>CAUYQG010175978.1:0-12500 GCA_963574415.1 Tarsius wallacei | reverse complement strand
GGCCACTGCAGCCTCGACCTGCTGGGCTCCGGGATCCTTTTGCCTCAGCCTTCTAAGTAGCTGGAACTACAGGCATGCGCTACCACACCCGGCTAATTTTTTTGAATTATAGTAGAGATGAGGTCTCGCCAAGTTGCCCAGGCTGGTCTCGAACCTGCAGCCTCAGGCAATTCACTCACCTCGGCCTCCCAAAGCGCAGGATTACAGGCTGAGCCATGGAGCCCGGCACTTTTTTCTTTATGCAACTTTTTCTTCACTTTAAAAAATAATGGAAAAAGTAATATATGAATTTATTTTTAAGAATTCAACAGCACTAGGAATGTACAATGAAAATTAAGTGTTCTCATTTCAGACCCTCATGCCCTCAGTCCCAAACCATAGAATTCCAAAAGATCCTAAATCATATATATTTAATGGTTATATTTAATTGCAATTGAATATTTTCTTCCAGCCTATTGCAAAAGGAAGTAGTATATATGAAAATGATTTTGGCATTAGACTTGTAGAAAATTGTTATTCTTAAGCTAGTTAGTAGGTAAAATATAACTTTTAGTATATTAGTGTATTATAGTCAAATAGTGTATTGTCTCATGCCTACTATTTTGATAAATGAATTCCTAAGAAATAATAATAGCATTTCATATATTCTCTTTATCATATTTATGTACCATTGCTTTACATTGAAGGGTATTTTACTTCAGAGCAATAGATCTATTAAATTGCCTATTATCAGATACTGTGACTTTTCAGTTAAATATTTTCAGGAATTAAAGTAATATTTGTGCATCTCTCAGTGGTATTAGGCTAGTAAGATTTAGTCAAACCTTTATTCCCACACTAAAATTTAAGTTTTATAAAATCCAAACCTAATTTTATTTAATAATTTTATTAATGGCATGTTACTGAAGAAGATTTTTTGGCCTACTGGCATTTTGAAGTGGAAGCATAAGCATAGGAAAATTACTAAATGCATTTTTTTCTTTTCTAAAATGAGTGATTTTTTAAAAAATGGTTCATTTTCTCTTTAGATTTAGTATGTATCATGTGTGTTGGGATATATAATCTATTTTATATATTTCCTCTAAAACAAGTAGTTATTTAATGTCCTCTCTATGCATAAAACTGTTAGGTATAGAGTAAGTTTTTTTGTAGTACACTTTAAGAAAATAAGGTGACCAGGTGCAATGACTCACACCTGTAGTTTCAACACTTTGGGAGGCTGAGATAGGAGTATCTCTTGAGCCCAGCAGTTTGAGACCAGCCTAGACAACATAGTGAGACTTCATCTCTCCAAAAATTTTTTAAAATGAGCTAGCTGTGGTGATATATGCCTGTAGTCTTAGCTTCTAGGGATGCTGAGGCAGGAGGATCCCTTGAGCCCAGGAGTTAGAGGCTGCAGTGAGCCATGATCACACCACTGAACTCTAGCTTGGATAACAGAGCAATACACTGTCTCTAGAAAAAGAAAAGAGAAAGAAAGTAAGGGCATTTTAGAACCTGTTTCTATCCATAGTAGTTAAAATATTTGTATGCTTAAAGGAGTGAACTTAGCTATTGAGATATTTTTATCTCCTGACCGAATAACTGTGTTATTACTGATTAAGTACCAGTGTTTAGGATGAGACAAATAGAATCTGGTCCATTCAGGGCCCAAAAGCTAGGTAAAGTATGTTCAAGGCAATGGGAGGCCACTTAAGGGTTTTAAACAGGATGGTAACTTGATGGGATTGCATAAATATAAAAATTTATTCTAGTTATGAATCTCAGTGAAGGATTGGAGGTGGGTAAATATAGATACAATATTTGTAATTGAGTTAGGAGGCTTTAAAAAAAAAGCATCAATATTGCCCTCAAGAACCTACAGTCCAATTAAGAAGAGATATCTTTAAAAAAATTTTTTTTTATTTTAAAGATGTTGGGAAAAATTCAGGGTTAGATATACAAATTTTCAAGGGAGAGGAATCTTATGTACATAAAACATTTAAATAATGGTCATAATAGGATATGTTATTAGATAGCCAAATAAATATCTTTCTGATATTAGCCAGATACCGAAAGTGAGCCAAGCAAGTCCAGAAGTCTTGGACTTTTAGCAAATCTGAGGTCAAAAGTCAAGGCACTTGTTTCATGGTTTCAAAAGTATATCCCTTTGCATTACATTGCTGCAGAAGTCTGGTAGACTTCATGAGGAAGGTATCCCAGCAATCCAAATTCAACAGCACATTAAAAGGATCATTCACCATGATCAAGTGGAATTTATTCCAGGATGAAAGGATGGTTCAATATTTGCAAATCTAAATATGTGATACATCACATTATTAGAATGAAGGACAAACATATGATGCAGAAAGTGATTTGACAAAATTTAGCATTCTTTTTTGATTAAAAACTCTCAAAAAATTAGATATGGAAGGAATGTGCCTAAACACAATAAACAGCATATATGACAAACTCACAGCTAACATCATATTCAATGGTGAATATTTCAAAGCTTTTTTTCTACGATTAGGAACTATACAAAGATACCCCCTCTTAACACTTCTATTCAACATGGTACTAGAAATTCTAGCCACAGCAGTTAGACAAGGGAAAGAAATAAGGGCACCCAAACAAAAAGAAGTTGTCGAATTGTCCCTGTTTGCAGATAACATGTTCTTGTACTGAAAACTGTAAGGGTCCAGCCAAAAACTATTAGAGCTCAAATGAATTCAGTAAAGTTGTAGATAAAAGTCAGTAGCATTTCTATACGCTAACAAACTATCTGAAAATAAGTTAAGAAAACAATCCCATTTATAATAGCTACTAATAGCAATACTAACAGCAGTCTACAGATTCAATGCAATTTCTATAAAAATTCTAGTGACTTTTTCACAGAAGTATAAAACAAAACAAAAAAACGTAAAATTCATAGGGAACCACAAAAGACACCAAATTGCCAAAGCAATTTTAAGCAAAAAGAACAAAGCTGGAGACATCACACTACCTGACTTCATATTATACTACAAAGCTGTAGTAATCAAAACATCATGTACTAGCATAAAAACAGCCATATAGACCAATGGAACAGGATAGAGAGCCCAAAAATAAATCCATGCATTTACAGTCAATTGATTTTTGACAAAGGTGTCAGGTACACACAATGGGAACAGGATGGTCTCTTCAATAAGTGATGTTGGGACAACTGGAAATCTACATGCAAAAGACTGAAATTACACCTTTATCTTTACATCATATTTTAAAAAACCCTCAAAATCTATTACAAACTTAAATGTGGGACCTGAAGCTATAAAACTACTAGAAGAAATCATAGGGGAAAGCTCCATGACATTGATCCGGTACAATTAATTTTTTGCATATGGAACAAAAAGCATAGGCAACAAAAGCAAATATAGACAAATGGGATTACACCAAATTAAAAATCTACTGTACAGCCAAGTAAACATTCAATAGAGTGAAAAAACGACCTATGTAATGGGAGAAAATACTTTCAAATCCTACATCTAATAAGGGGTTAATAGCCAAAATAGGTATGTAAGGAACTCAACTCAATAGTAAGAAAACAAAATATCTGATTAATAAAACGAGCAAAGAGTCTGAATAGACATTGCTCAAAAGACATAAAAATGACTAACAAAGCGGGGAGTGGGGGGGATGGGAGTAGGGGGAGGGGGTTGTAAAAACATGACATGGGTCATAAAAGAGGTCATAAAAAATCAACATTGCTAATCATCAGAGAAATGCAAATTAAAATCACAGTGGGCTAGGCACAATGACTCAAGCCTATATTCCCAGCACTTTGGGAGGCCAAGGCGAGAGGATTGCCCGAGTCCGCGGGTTCGAGACCAGTCTGGGCAACACGATGAGACCTCATCTCTACAATAAATCAAAACGTTAGCTGGTCGTGATAGCGTGCATCTGTAGTTCCGGCTGCTTAGAAGGCTGAGGTGGAAGGATCACCTGAGCCCTGCAGGTCGAGGCTGTTGCCACTGCACTTCAGCGGACAACAGAGTGAGACTCCAACTCAAAAAATAATAATAATAATAAAATAAAATCACAATGAGGCCAGGTGCAGTGGCTCACACCTGTAATCCCAGCACTTTGAGAAGCTGAGGCGGGAAAATTGTTTGAGCCCATGAGTTTGAGACTACCCTGGGCAACATAGTGAGACCTCGTCTGTACAAAAATAAAAAAATAAGCCAGCCGTGGTGGCAGGCAACTGTAGTCCCAGCTACATGGGGGGCTGAGGTGGAATCGCCTGAGCAAAGGAGATCAAGGCTGCAGTGAGCTATGATTGTGCCACTGCACTCCAGCCTGGGCAGCTCAAAAATAAAATAAAATCACAATGAGATATCACCTCATACCTGTTGGAATGTTATCCAAAAGACAAAGATAACAAGTGTTGAAAAGGATATGGAGAAAAGGAAGTCCTTGTACACTGTTGGTGAGAATGTAAATCATCAGTACAGCCATTATAGAAAACTGGAGGTTCCTCAGAAATTAAAAATAGAATACCACATAATGTAGCAATCCCAAAATTGTATATAAAAGGAAATTAAATAAGTTTGTTAAAGATATATCTGCATTCCCATGCTCACTGCAGCATTTTTACAATAGCCAAGATACGGAATCAGACTAGGTGTTTATCAATGTGTGAATATATCACATTTTCTTTTTCCATTCACACATTGATATATATGATATATATATCATTCACACATTGATATATATGATACACACACACACACACACACACACACACACACACACACACACACACGAATACTGTTCAGCCTTAAAAAAGGAAGGAAATCCTGTCATTTGCCATAACATGGACAAGCCTGCAGGAGATAATTTAAAGTGAAATAAGCCAGGCACAGAGACAGATACCACATGTTCTCACATTATGTGTACAATCTAAAAACAGGCTGGTAGTTCCATCACTTTGGGAAGCCAAGGCCAGGAGGATTGCTTGAGTCCAGGAGTTCTAGACCGGCCTGGGCAACATAGTGAGACCCTGCCTCTAAAAAAAATTTTTTTTAATGCTTAACTTACAGAACTGGAGAGTAGAATGGTGATTACCTAGGTTGAGGTTGGTGTTGGGTAGATGTTGGTCAAAGGATATAAAATTTTAGTTAGATAGCAGGTATAAGTTCAAGAGATCTATTGTACAACAGGTGACTATAGTTAACAACAACTTATTATGTTCTTGAAAGTTGCTTAGGCAGTAGATTTTAAGTGTTCTTACCATCAAAAGTATATGAAATAATGCATATTATAATTAGCATGATTTAGCCATTCCACAATGTATACTTATTTCAAAACAACATTTATGTTGTATATAAGTACATACAAGTTTAATTTGTCAATTTAAATAAGTAGAAAGTTATAAAGCAAACAAACATCATATCATATACCCAAAAAAAGAAAAAAAAAAAACCCAGAAAAACCTGCCAGCTCTCCTTATTTCTGGTTAAATAAATCTTAACAAAACAATAAAAGGGAAAAAAAATCCCCTCTTGTAGAAAGGCAAGTGCAATTCTAGAATTATTGCTACAGATCTCAAAGAGATATTGGCAAATCCATGTTTATAGCAGCATTATTCACAATAGCTAAAACATGGAAGCAACCTAAGAGTTCATTGAGGTGAACTGATAACCAAAATGTGGTATAGACATACAGTGGAGTATTATTCAGCCTTAAAAAGGAAGAAAATTCTAACACGTGCTACAACATGGATGAACCTTGAGGACATTATGCTAGGTGAGGTAAGCCAGTCACAAAAGGACAAATACTATATGGTTCTCCTTATTTGAATTACTTGCAATGGTCAAATTCATGGAGACAGAAAGTAGAATGGTGGTTGCCAGGGGCTGGGGGAAGGAGGTGGGAAGCTACTGTTTAATAGATACAGAGTTCCAATTTGGAAATGAAAAATGTTCTGGAGAGGGCTGGTGGTGATGGTTATACAACAACATAAATGTACAACAATGTAAATGTAACACTGAACTGTACACTTAAAAATTGTTCAAGATGGTAAATATTATGTTTTGTGTATTTTACCACAATTTAAAAAAATTTAAAATAAACTGATGTCCAGGCCTCATAAAAAGTTCAAGGAGAGAACATTACTAACTTTTAACAGATTTAATAAAAAACAGAATTAAGTGGTTGGTTCACAGGCTGATGAGGAAACTAGACTTGATAGAAGATGTATACTGGTGAGTAGTAAAACATTAAGACTGGTAAATTATGGAGACATAAGATTGTAAATATTTGGATCTCAGGAAGAATCATTTATATAGTTTTAATCTATAGGTAGTTGATTCCTGTTTTTGAATGGAGGAGAGCATGATAAAGCCAGAATTTCAGGAATATTAGTCTAGAGCTTGTTGAAGGGAAGAAATGTGGAATTAGGGTGACTAAGTTATTGTAATTTCCCAGAAATGGGCCTAATGGAGGCTTATGGCCATGGGATGCAAGTGAAGCCACAGAGATCCTAAGAAAAAATTAAAAGTATGACGGGACTTCAGTTAAGTCAGAATTTATATAATTTTTGTTAGTATAGAGCTAAGTGAAGAATACAGAAATACAAAAAAGGCAAATATAAGTCAAAAATAACTTCTAGGAAGAAATATTGATACCATAATTTTTGTCAGAAGGCTATATATAACTGAAGTGATAGTGTCTTTAAATTTCAATTCATATAATGTACAAAATATAACTATACTAATAATATTTTTATTTATATAATTGCAGATCTCTACAATATGGAAATCAATTCATATATCAGTCAATGCCACGAATGCTATCACTATGGCTTGATTATGGTGCAAAGGCATATGAATTGGAAAAAGGTATAACTCTTCATGTAAAAATTTTATTTTTTTATTTTTTATTTTTTTTCACCTTTAAATTTTTTATTTTAAAATTGTGGGGTACAATTCAGGGTTAGGTATACAAATATTCATTGTGCTGGTACCCTTGTTGAAGAGGTGTGCCCCCCCCTTCCCCAGGCAGTTTCCCACTACTGCCAATTCCACCTCCCCACCCCCCAACGTCCCCGCAGCTTCCTGCTACTGTCAATCCTTTTCTTAGAGTATTACGATAGTTGTTCAAGGTCCACTGATGAGTGAGAACATGTGAAACTCAGTTGTTTGTTTCTGTGAAAGATCACTCAGTATTATGGACTCTAAGTCCATCCCGGTTGCTGTGAAGTTCATGATTTTGTTGTTCTTTATGGCTGCATAATATTCCATTGTGTATATGTGCCACATTTTTTTTATCCAGTCCTTTTTTGAGGGGCAGCAACGTTGATTCCATGTTCTTGCTATTGTGAACAATGCTGCAGTAA
Source organism: Tarsius wallacei (assembly GCA_963574415.1). Lineage (NCBI taxonomy): Eukaryota > Metazoa > Chordata > Mammalia > Primates > Tarsiidae > Tarsius > Tarsius wallacei. The sequence goes on along the minus strand of CAUYQG010175978.1, from coordinate 5,149 downwards.
ACAAATGTGTGCAGGTATTTATTTATAGAGTGATTTGAGTTCTGGTATATTCCCAATGGGGGGATTGCGGGGTCATATGGAAGGTCGATTTTTAGAACTTTTAGGAATCACCACATTGTTTTCCACAGAGGCTGTACTAGTTTACACTTCTACCAACAGTGTAGAAGTGTTCCCTTTTTGCCACATCCTCTCCAGCATTTGTTATGTTTTGAGCTATTAATGATGGCCGTTCTGACTGGAGTTAGGTGGTATCTCAGTGTAGTTTTAATTTGCATTTCTTTGATGACTAGTGAGGCTGAACATTTTTTCATGTATCCGTTGGTTGCTCGTATATCTTCTTTTGAGAACTGTCTATTCATATCTTTTGCCCACTTTGTAGTGGGGCTGTTTGTTTTTTTCTTTTCGGCGCATTTGAGTTCCTTTGTAGATCCTAGATGTTAGGCCTTTGTCATCACAGAGTTGGCAAATATTTTTTCCCAGTCTGTGGGCTGTCTCCCTGCTTTCTTGATGGTTTCTTTGGCTTTGCAGAAGCTTATCAGTTTGATGAGGTCTCACTTGTCTATCTTATCTCTCATGGCCTGGACACTTGGGATTTTGGTCAGGAATTGGTTGCCAGTCCCAATTTCCATAAGGGTGTCTCCTGGATTTTCTAAGGTTCTTATAGTTTGAGGTTTTACGTGTAGGTCTTTGATTCATTTAGAGTTGATTTTTGTGTATGGCGATAAGTAGGGAATCCTGTTTTAATCTTCTGCATGTGGTCAGCCAGTTTTCTGAGTACCATTTACTGAATAGGTTCTCCTCTCTCCAGTGGTTGGTGGTGGAGGCTTTGTCGAAGATGAGTTGGCTAAGAAATTGAGGTTTTGCTTCTAGAATCTCTATCCTGTTCCATTGGTCTATATGCCTGCTCTGTACCAATACCAGGCTGTTTTGATTATTGTAGCTTTATAATAAAGTTTAAAGTCTGGGAGTGTGATACCTTTTGCTTTTTTTTTTTTTTTTGCTGAGGATTGTTTTGGCAATTCGTGGTCGTTTATGTTTCCATATGCACAGATTCTATTTTTAAAAAGATAGTTACGGAATATCCCACTGAGAAAGTAGCACATACATATAGAAGTGAAAGAGGTGAGAGAACAGGCTCTGCAGGCGTCTGGGAGAAGGACATCTAGGCAGAGAACAGCAAGAGCAAAGGCCCTGAGGTGGAAATGCACCTGGCATGTTCAAAGTCACCTGGAGGCCATTTTGACAGGAGCAGATTAAACAAAGGGGAAAGTTAGAGGAGTTTCAATCAGAAAGCGAATGAGGGCCAGGTGCCCCATGGAGGGGCATGGCAGAGGACATCCTGACTGAAATAATGCTCGAAGAATCATTCTGCTCCTATGCTGGGAATGGATTGTGGTCTTGGGTATGCAAGGACCAAGGTGGGAGCTTGGACCAAGGTGGGAGGAGTGGATGTAGTGAGAAGGAATTGTATTTTTAAAAATATGTATTAAAGACAGAGCCAACAGGTTTTGTAAGCAGGTACATACCAGGTTTGAAAGAATTGTGTCAAGTATGACTCCAAAGTTTTGATAAGAGCAGTGGAAAGAATGAGCTGCCATTTACCTCTAGATCAGGAAGTTGGTGGCAGCAAAGAGTTTTGGGGCAAGAGCCAAAGTCTGACTTGCAGATGTCTCTTAGAAACCCAAGTGGAGACATTGAACAGTGTTGGATATAAGCCTGGATCTGAGGGAGACGGATGGGGCTGGAGATGTGCATTTGGGCATCTTTAGCATGCATGTGACATTTGGTGCCATGAGAGAGAATGATGACACCTAGGAGTAAGAGCAGATAGAAAAGAGAAGGGGTTCGAGAGCTGCAACATGGTGTGTGCCAAGTTTAAAACCAAGATGTTGAGCAGAAACCAACAGTGAAAACTGAGTAGAAGCTGCCAGGGAAATTAGAGAAAAACCAAGGGAGGGGGTGGGCTACACACATGAAGAAGGGGTATCAAGGAAGACAGAATGATGATGATGGTACATGTGGCACTTTGGGAGGCCAAGGTGAGAGAATTGCCTGAGCAAACGAGTTCGAGACCAGCCTGGGCAACTTGGCGAGACCTCATCTCTAAAACAAAAATCAAAAAATTTAGCTGGGCATGGTAGTGTGCACCTGTAGTTCTGGCTACTGGGATGGCTGAGGTGGAAGGATCGCCTGAGCCCAGCAGATTGACACTGGAATGGCAGTGAGAGTGCCACTGCACTCCAGCCTGGGCGATGGAGTGAGATTCCAACTAAAAGAAGAAAAAGGCTGGGCTTGGTGGCTCAGCCTGTAATCCTGCGCTTTGGGAGGCTGAGGTGAGTGGATTGCCTGAGTATCAAGGAAGACAGAGTGATGATGATGACACATGTGGCACTTTGGGAGGCCAAGGTGAGAGAATTGCCTGAGCAAACGAGTTCAAGACCAGCCTGGGCAACTTGGCGAGACTTCATCTCTACAATAAATAAAAAAATTAGGATTGCCTGAGCCCGCGGGTTTGAGACCTGCCTGGGCAGGCGAGACTTCATCTCTGCAATAAATCAAAAAATTAGCCGGGTGTGGTAGCGCAGGCCTTTAGTTCCAGCTGCTTGAAAGGCTGAGGCGGAAGGATCGTCGGAGCCCAGCAGGTCGAGGCTGCGGTGGCCAGGAGCGGCCGCTGCACTCCAGTCTGGGCGACAGAGTGAGACTCCAACTCAAAAAAAAAAAAAAAAAAAAAGAAGAAAAAAGAAAAAGGTGTGCAATAATGTCTAAGAGAAAGAAATGCATTTGATGGGCATGAAAGACCCTTTGACTATGACTATCATTCATTTAGAGTGATCCTAGTCAGTATGACTGTGTGATTTTCTCTAGCTATGTTCAAATTCATGGGTGCAGGTGAGGAGTTGCATCTAACCGAGACTGGGATTTTACCAAGTAGACAGGACAAGATCAGAAAAGACAAAGGAGTTGAGGGTGTATATAAGGGAAGAACTGTAATAGTGGCCCATAGAGTTAAGATGATGGGAGGTAAGGGCAGGTCACCTGGAAGCCATTTTAACCAGCCTGGGCAAGACTGAACATCAGTGGAAAATTGAAATAATGCACTGGAGACCCTGCTGGGGACAAAGAGTTGTTGGAGTCAAAGGGCTAGAGGGAGTGAGCAGTAGAGGCAGGAGAGGTGATCAGAGGTGGATGCTGGGAGCGGAGAGTATGAAAAACTATAGTTAGTGGTGATGATAAGATCAAGAAGCTGTAATCATGGGAGTGGCTAGCTGAGGAGTAGGGAAGACAAGAGCATCAGAGGAAAGGGGCCCAAGGCAATTCTTGACGAGGGAGTCAGAGGAAACGTGCACTGTGGTGTAAGGTAAAATATGGCATCAAATTCCCCCTATCCTGGTACACACAGCCTTTTTTTTTTTTTTTTTTGGAGTTGGAGTCTCACTCCGTCGCTCAGGCTGGAGTGCAGTGGCATGGTCACGGCCACCCCAGCGTCTACCTGCTGGGCTCCTGCGATCCTTCCACCTCAGCCTTCCATTTAGCCAGAACTACAGGTGTGTTACCACACCTGGCTAATTTTTTAAATTTATTGTAGAGACAAGGTCTCACCACGTTGCCTGGGCTGGTCTCAAACTTGCAGGTTCAGGCAACCCACTTGTCTCGGCCTCCCAAAGTGCCGGGATTACAGGCTGAGCCACCAAGCCTGGCCTCACACAGCCTTTTACAATGTGACTTTGTAGCTGCTCCTAAAAAGGTAGTTTCTCATTGAAAGAGGACTGGAAAATAAATGTGGTACATATACATGATGGAATATTACACAGCCGTAAAGAACAACAAAATTATGAACTTTGCAGCAACTTGGATGGACTTAGAGTCTATAATACTGAGTGATCTATCACAGAAACAAAAAAAAGAGAGAAAAAAAAATAAGAAAAGAAAGAAAATAAAAAGATTTTAAGCAATCAGAGATGAACCTAATTGAAAAGAATGAAGAGATATATTAACAATATCAATGTATGAAACTTATCTCAATTTCATTCAAACATATCACCTATAAAAAATAAAGTCTATTGAAGAAATATGAATACCAAAAAAGAAAGAAAGAAAGAAAGAAAGAGAGTGTTGGGCACATCTGTGTCAGATCCCTCTCACCTTCCATGGATCATCCAAGAAGCCACCTCCTCCCTGAAGCCTTCCTGTCCACTGTGGCAGGAAGTCATCAATAAGAGACAGATATTGTCACTCTGAGGTTTTAAATCTTTTTTGCAGGGGGAGGGAGATAGCTTTGCTGAGACTTCATTGTATAGGTTGGATACTTTTGACAAGTAATAAGGCAACTGACAAGATAGCTCAGAAAAGAAAAGAATCTAGATATCAGCTTTAGTTTGGAAATACTCTCTGACATTCTCTCATAATAGTTCTTGATGATTTCACTATTAACATATATGTCTGCTTGTCTTGACAGCATAACACAATGTGACTTTGTAGCTGCTCCTAAAAAGGTAGTTTCTATTTCCTGACTTCTTGAATGTGGCTTGGCTTTGTGACATCCTTGCAGAAGTGGCATGATGTGACTTCCGAGGCCACGCCTTAAGATGCTTTCCAGCTTGATTTGCACTCTCATGGCACTGGCCAAAACTTAAGGGCTTGAAATCACAGTGACATTATTTTCATGATACTGTGGATTAGATGAGTGGTCCAATGTGCTCTCATTCCCATGTTCGGGGTGCCGGTTGTGAACTGTGGTGCCTCAATTTGCGTCTACGTGGCCGGCCACTCATCCTCCAATTGGCTAGACGGGCTTCATTGCATGGCAGTCTCAGGCCAGTGTCATGAGAGTGCAAAGCAGAAGCTGCAAAGCATCTTATGGCGTGGCCTCAGAAGTCACACCATGCCACTTCTGCACAGAGGTCACAAAACGAAGTCACATTCGAGAAGTCAGGAAATAGAAACTACCTTTTTAATTTTTTTTTAAATTTTGAATATGTGGGGTTCAATTTAGGGTTAGTTATACAAATGTTCATTATGCAGGTATCCTTGTTGATGAGATGTACCCCCCCTCCCCTTGCAGTTTCCCACTGCTGCCAATCCCACCCCCACCCCCGGCAGTTTCCCACCACTGACAATCCCTTTCTTATAGTATTACGATAGTTGTTCA